>JAMQGT020007435.1:0-11253 GCA_024447675.2 Pterophyllum scalare | reverse complement strand
TTATGCATACTTCTTGGACTTTTAACAGTATTGCTAGCCTCATGCTCCACTAAGAGCTTCCGGGTTTTTTTCACAGTTGCTGACGCACTTCCTCTTTGCCATAAATCAAATCTGATCTAGTGCTGGAAAATTCCATCCTGGCGGCAGGCTGGTGCCAACAATGAAAGAAAGATTTATAGGCAACCACTCTAAACTCTGATGGTGCCATTTTTTATGGCTCTTACAAAGAACTTATGCCATAAATTTAACAATAAAAAAAATGTAAGCAAAACTTTTTATCTAATGCCTCTTTAATTAACATTACACTGTAAATCTTGTGCCAATAACACTCCCTTTGTGTTCCATCCTGAATGCAAGCCTTGGAGAGGCATACCAGAAAAAAGAAGTAAAAAAAAAAAGTTTTTATGATCTCACAGTGAATAATGATCAATACTTTGACCTTAGTTGTTACTCCCTGAAGGGTAGCTGCTGCACCAGAGGTAGTCAGTATTAAAACTTACACACTTCACAGCAGCATGTCAATGTGCACACACTACAGTATTTCTGTGTGTGTGTGCAGAGATTCTTAGTTCGTCACTTCTGGCATCTAGCAGAACAAGCAGAGATGAAGTGAATACAGAGCAGATAAGATGGTGCGTGAGAAGGAGAGCAACGCTATCGAGTATAAGGAGAAAAGAGAGAGGAGTGTCAGAGAGATTGCCTCTGATCCCCTCGTCCCCCTCGCAACGCTTCGGTTTATCATTCATTCAAGAGCCGTTTGCCATTCTTCCCGGCACACTTGGCAACCTAAACAGAAGCCATCAGGAGTTGAGACGGGGCATACACATCAGGTCACACACACTCATCTTTTCCTCCTTATCTTTTAAATCACATCACACGCACCCACTGAAGCACGCTTACATTAAGGATTGGCTGTAGTAGCTCCTGAACTGGGCCTGCCAATAAGAGCTCCTGACATGGAATCAGAGGTGACAGATGAAGCAGGTGAGGAGAGGGGAAGGGAGGAAGGGAGGGAGACGGAGACAAGGAAACAGACGGTGGGAGTAATTAGGAGAGGCATGCAATGTTGGAGAGGGGGATGCGGGAAGCAGAGGTATGAATGAAATAGAGAGCGGAGGGTTGAAAGGTTGGGGCAAAAGAGGAAGCGTAAGCAAGAGATCCGTACACATGGCGTGCGCACAGCAGTGAGTGGAGAGCAGTCAGATGCTGTGCTGAGAGTTTAATGAAAACAACACGCAGACCAGACTTTCTTAGGCCTTTTAAATGATCTTTTGATCTTCTTCCTCTATCACAGTGTGAACCAATTCATCTACCACCGAAACACCTCAATGACTGCTAGACCGAGTGCCATGAAATTTTGATCCCTTGAGTTTTACTTTGGTCTACAATGGAGTCTTCAAGTGTTTTTTTGCAGACATTCATGTTTCCCATAGGATGCTCTGTGATGATCTTCTGAAGATAAATGGCTGTATGAGTATATACAGCTTCAGCTTCTTCTTCCACCTTCAGTCCTCTTCCTGGCCCTTTTTCTTTTTTCATTTTCCCAACATCTGAAATTAATTTCCTCCATGTCATCACTTCTCCAGTACTTTGCTTTCCCCTCCTCTTCTCAAAGTAGCGTCGGTTATCAGGCCAAATAAAGTTTTTTTCCTTTGTTCTTTGTTGTCTTTTTCTTTTCTTTTGAGAAATCTCTCTCTCTCTCAGCTGGATGCTGGCAGCTGTCAGTTGTCTTAAGCTCTATGATGAGTTTCTCATTTCATCATTACGCCACTTTTCATTGAGGCGAGACGAGACAAAATCAAGATGCTGTGCCTCAATGGGCATGTGTTTCTTTGCATCTCAAGTAGCTAATGAATGTTCCACATCAGTAAGATGTCACCAAACAGTCAAATGCAGAACAAGGTTACGTCCAAAATGATTACCTCCTTTTACAACTTCCTATCCCCTGTTGAGGGAGTTCTATCACTTCCCCTGCAAAAAGAGAAAACACTTTGTGATAAATACAAAATATAATGAGTGTATTTTCCTAAATTAATAAATGCAAATACTTTATGGTCATTTATGTTTTGATATGTTGCTCTCTTTCCTGTGATGCAGCTTGCCATTTTTCTTTCTTTCAGCGCAATGCAGGATGGTATATAATGCATTGTTTCTACAGTACAGTACTTCCTCACGAGGCACTGTAGGATATATCGAAGGCATTAAAGAGATTACAAGAACACTTGTTATGGCAAACTCATTATCCATTTTTTAAGTCTGACATCATTAGCCAGTTCCAAGCACTGCAGAAAAGACAAGCAAACTGCTCTTGAAAGAATGATAAATCGAAGCCTTGGACAATCATTACTCAACCCCAAATGTTCCTTTGGTTCCCAAAATGAAAACAGACACTGAGGCATGACTGACAGTTAAAAATGGTCCAGATTCTTTTCAGATCCAGTAAAATGATTAGTGTTGCTGTCCTCCCAGGTGTTACAATAAAGTTTAACACCAGGCTCCTTCAATGTGGATGAGTATTGGCTTATGGAGCCTTTCCCAAATGACCAACTTCATCACCCTGTCTCTGAGGGAGAGCCCAGCCACCCTTCAGAGGAAGCTCCTTTCCATCTGCTCTGCATCCACGACCCCATTCTTTCAAATACTGCCCAGAGCTCATGAACATAGGTGAGGGTAGGAATGTATATGGACAGCTTTGCTTTCATGCTCAGCTCTCTCTTCACCACAAGAGACTGGTACAGTATCCACAGCACCACTGCTACTTTCTCCTCATTCGTGAACAACACCACAAGATACTTAAACTCCTCCACGTGGAGCGTCAATTCCTCCCTGACCCTTTACCACTTTATGGCTGAGGACCATATTCTTAGACTTGGAGGTGCTAATTCTCATTCCAGCTGCTTCAAACTCAAACTGTTTCCAAGGTTATAATAGTTTTGGATTTTACATTATAGTTTAGTTTTAGTTTGTTTTTACTTTTTTCTCTAATTCAGTTAGTTTTACTTAGTTTTCAGAGCAATTTTGCTAGTTTTTATTAGTTTTTAGTTTTGGTTTAATGCTTAGTTTTAGTTGAGTTTTCATTGGTTTCAGTATTAGTTTTAGTATTTTCATACTTTGTCAGGTGCAAGATTCAAGGCAAAAAAGTGACTATTGTGTACTAAAACCTTGACAAAGATACCTTTAAAGAAATGTATTCAACAACCAACTGTTCACAAGACAGCAGCACTACATGCTACATGTGTGTAATATTAAGGACATACATGAGCATCAACAGGAAGAAACATGAAGAAAAACATGAACTCCAAAACTCAATAACCTCTACAATAAAGTTCAGCTTCAGTGCAGCAGATTAATAGCACCTACATGTGGTGTTTGAAAAAAAAACAAACTGAACTCTTTGAAGGAGTCAAAGCTCAAATCCAGCTGCATCCTGATGTTATCACCACATGAAGCAACCTACAGAAGTGGCCGACCTCATGTCCACATTTATGCTTGTGTCAGGTGACGTCGTAGGATCAGAGTGGTGTTAGTAGCCTTGTGTGCGCTTCTCAGGTGGACTTTGATGTTGGTGGTTTTTTTCCTGACTGAGAAGTGTTCTGCACATTTTTCATCATCCACAACAACACACTCGCTTCCATCTGTGCTATTGTAGTCAAAGGAACTCCATATGAGACTGCTGCTTTCTCGGCAGACCGCTGCCATTACTTTTCAGACCAGCGCGGTGAATACACACACAGTTGCCCGATGGCGCTCCCAGCTTAAACTCACAGAGCGGAAAAAATGATTTCATATCAGTCTACAAGGCTTTTAAATAAAATGACAAACACGAAAACGAAGGTCAATTTATCTATAATTTCAGTTAGTTTTGTAAACTCACAATACAGTTTTAGTTAGTTTTTTTTATTATAGTTTTTATTTATTTCAGTTAACAAAAATGTTTTTTCAATTTCAGTTTTCGTTATTTCGTTTGTTTTTAACGAAACGACCCTGACTGTTTCAATAAACCTTTGCAACTATTTCCCATTTACCCAGTATATAAGTCAAAAAACAGAGTTTTTACAATTCTAATGAGCTCGTAAATCAGTATTTAGTATGATCACCTTTATTCCTCAACACACCCTGAACATTCTTCGACAAACTTTCTTGTAATTTCTTTAAGTAGTCTCCAGGAAAAGTTCTCCAGACTTCTTGAAGGACATCCAAAGCTCTTCTTTGGATGGTGGCTGCCCTTTGTTCTGTTCTCTATTGAGATGATCCCACATTGCTTCAATAACATTGAGGTCCCGTCTCTGAGGAGGCCAATCCATGACTGATAGTATTACACCGTGTGTTTTCCTATCCAAGTATGATTCTACTGCACTGTGTGCACAGTGTGTTTGGGATCATTGTCATGCTGAAAAATGAAGCTGTTGCCAATCAGAAGCTTTCCAGATAGTGTCGCATCATGGTGGATAAAAATCTGATGTTACTTCTGTGGGTTTCTAATTTTATCAGTTTTGACACAACACCACTGGCTGAAATGCAGCCCCAAAACATGACCAAGCCTCCACGTTTACAGATGGCTGTAGACGCTCACTGTTGTACCTCTCTCCTCACCTCTTCTGTATATATTGGTGATAATTTGTACCAAAAATTTCCAATTTGGATTCATCACTCCATCATTTTCTGTCCAGTTCTTGTGTAATCTAGCATACCTCAGCCTTTTCTCCATGTTTCCTTCATTAAGAATGGCTTCTTGACAGCCACCCTTCCACTGAGACCATTTCTGATGAGGCTTCAGTGAACAGTAGATGGATCAACTGAAAAGTCAGATGCTTCTGTCAGGTTTGTTTGAGATAGTAGAACAAATGGCCAGCAGGATCATTTAGTTGGAGTACTTTTTGGTGGCATAATTACACTGCGTCAGTCTACCTCTGTCAGCTCTGCCAACTTTAAAAGTGCTTTTTTTCTGGGAATTTTTAAAGGAGGGAGGAGAGTAGGCATGTTAAAATAGCTCTAAATCAGTGCTATGATATCATCTATTGGGACTGGAGACTTTTTGGGCAGGGGAGTGAAAATGTAGCAGCACAACAAGGCTTTCCTGTGTGTATTTTCTGTGTGTTTGTCTTTGTTACCATTTTTTTTTTATTTCCCCTATTTGTCTATGTGGTTCCTCTCCATCCCCTTGAGCTACAGAAACAATGTGGCCCTGCAACCCAAATTAACACTCTCATCTATCTCTCTGGCTCTCCATCCATCTCTTCCTTTTCATTTAGCCATCCATCCCCCAATCTCTCTCTTGAACCTTCCCACCCTTAGTTTTCCACTTTCATTTCTTGGAAGCAGCACGTATACATGGTCTCATATATGCATTTTGAATTCTCCCATTCTCTCATCCCTAAATCCTTTTCCTCCTCCCCATATTATTTTTTATTTTTATTTTTTTTACTCCTTTCACACATCCACTCCTCTAGATCATTTGGCCACAGCAAACAGGTCATTATATTCCAGGTGCACTGCACTGAATCATGACCACAGGAGGACGTGGATGCAGCTCACACAACATGCACACACATACACAAACACACAAACACACACGATGAGCAGCCAATGGCCCAATCATTGCACCAGTGTTTCTGTGCCCAACATTTCCTCTTCCTCCTTTCCTCTCTTTCCAAGGAAACTATCTGTCATGTTTTGCCAGTCAGCCTGTGTTATAATAGCCGAATCAAACAATAGTCATTCTGTGGCTTGAGAAATTGACTTATATTCCATGCATATGTAGCAAACACACTGATGCAGAAGCACAAATGTATACCTACAACATTACACATAAATGTACAAACAAACTTGGTACAGTCCTCTTGAGGTTTTGGCTCTATGTGACAAATGTGTTTTCCATGCCATCATCAAAACCTTTGCCAAGTCATTACTCTCTCCTTCTCTCCTCTTCTTGCTTTTCTTCTAATTCCAAATGGATTAATTCATCTAGCTCATTAAATAGACAACAGCATCAATACTGTACTGTCATAATTTTGCTTCGAGGCTCAATGAGGTGTAAAAATGGCTATTATAACTTGTTGGGGAAGACAGAAGAGTCTCTGTATCTGGATGGAAGTTTCTGAAAGGAAATAATCTTTCATGGTTGAAATCAGTAAGACATTTGCAACCGCCAAGGAGAACTTCTGAATTAATTACTTTTTGTATTGATATTTGTGTGAGCCTCACTTGTGGGACAGATTTATGCAGTTTCTGTATTTATCAACAAAATGCCACCATTGTTAATAACTGAAATCAGGCAAAATAGATAAGAGGTTTATGGAATGTGAACGAGCTTGGGAAAACAATGTGGGGAAAAATAAATTAAATGTCTCATTTATCCATTTTCAGGCTCTCATAAGCAATAGTTTTGGCCCTCACACTGACTCTTTTTGTACTTATGATGTTGCACAATATGGTTCAGTTTCAGGTGTAATGCTTGCACTGGCATTTTTTCCTAGAGGCATAAACAGCATTGTATGTGTCCATGAGTGTAACCAGTCAGATGCTCTCCTTCTCCCTGCAGAAGCAGATATTGGTATGAGGGTGTATCGAGCTGCAGACAAGGTTAAGAAGCCCCCTTCAAAAAAACCTTAAAAAAGGTTCCCACCATTTGCACCCATGACACTATTCGCAAATCAACTTGCAGAGATAAAAAGAACTTCAGTGCCGCTGAACTACCTTTGTGTTTTAACCCTTTGGAGTCGATTATTACCACTGATTATCACCTATGAGGGTTAACCTTGAACATCTGCCAATCTAAACTAATCGTACAATTTAAATCTTCTATTTTAGGAAGTTTGAATGATGTGCCTATTGTTATTTAAGTCTGAATCTATAAATCCTAAACATTAAAAATAAAAACATCAATCAGGACAACTATAATCAAAGCATGAAAGGGAAGAACGCTGTATTTCAAGGTGGGTTGCAAAGCTGCTTGCAGATATGCAGCAACTCTTGGCAGACTGAAGCCTAGATTATATTAATAATGTTGTTTCTATGGACACAGACTGCTGAAAACACAACAGTCGAATAGTCATTCCTGTTCTTTCTTTGTAGTTTGCTTGGAGTCCAGCTACTAGAGTGCATGTGCTGTTGGTCCATTGTAATGTAGTCTCAGTGAACAAGTCTGCAGGATTGCAAAAAACTGGCAGACTTCCGCATGCACCCTCTCACTCATCGTCTGAATTTATGTTACGCGAATTCAAGCATACCCTAGCAGCTTAAATAGCGTATCCTATATGAGATTTGTCAACTGGATGGATAGCAGGGCCATCAGGAGATTATGGCTGGTATTGACATCATCTGTTATCAGTTCATCCTGCAGTCCCTAAGTGCTATAAAGGTGATCTGATTTCTTTTTGTATTGTCTGAACTAACACCATGCTCAATTTAAGGGAGTTGGGTTGCAGTTTTTCTTTTTATTACAAAACCAGTGTTGCAGGAGTACTGAAGCATTCCCGTACATGCTCATCAAAAGAGCCCTAAATCTACAGCGCACACCCCATTGCATTGTCTCTGTTGGGTAAAAGTCAACTGACCATCCACCAGTATGTTACACTGAAAAGAAAAGAAAGAAAATCAATGATGTTGCATTGCAAACTGTGCTTTAACTGTGCAGATATACTAGTTATCAGCTTGTGTGTTTGAGTTCTGTGAGCAGTGGCTGGGTGATGCAGATAAAGAGTGACAAAAGACTTTGTCATACATGCTGTGTTCACTGCTGCTGTCCATGACCCCTGAGGACCATCCCCCACCTGCCAACACCATGCAGTGTCCATATTGCAATTTTATGGCTGTTACATGATATGTAGTAAAGCTGTATTAACTGTATTTAAAAAAAAAAAAGTAATGTCAATAAAATTCATTTGAAAAAAATGCATTACTGTTTGGTATTTTCTTGAATATTTTTTAATAGCAATATAAAATAAATACCTGAAAGAATGGTATGGTGATAACTCAAAATATGCACTTTACTTCACAAAGATCATTTCTATCACTCAGTTGGCCTTGGCTTTGACTATGGAGTCTTCGTTTTTAAGCTGCCCCTTCCTCTACCTCTTTACTGCAATTCCTCATCTTTTTTACTGTCTTCGTCACTTGTTTTATTCAGAGGCACTTAAAGATGAAGACCCTGAAGGCCCAGATGCTGCCAAAGCATATATCCACATACACACAGAGTTAAAAATCCAGCCATCTACAGTACACAATCGATCATGCATGCCCTCTTATAGAGTATGAAGTGTACACATGCATGCACGGAATTAAGTCAACACACAAATACAAAGAGACATACACGCACTAACTCATGAGTGACCCTGACAAGCCGCTGACTGCAAGAGTTAAATCACTGTCATTGCATGGCAAAAGTTCAAGAAGCAGGTCTTCTGAAATTAATCTCTCACACATGCCTGCAAATACTCAGCAGCTCTAACCTACTTATTTGTAGTACATTCAGGAAGTTCTCCAACCCTTTCAAGCTTCTGGCATTTCTTGGTTTTTTGGGGGGGGGGTCACTTTGTGATTAGATGGAAAATGCTTTATAAATGAACATTGCTTCCTTTGGACAGTGTGTTCAAACTTTTGACTGGAACTGTATAAAAATTAACTAGGAGATGCCAATATGCTATTTACATGTGTATGTTTAAATGATCACACACCTCACTTACAGTCATGTGACAAAGAAAGTTTTCACAGGGTTTTACACAGGCCTGTGAACAAATAAGTACAACCCATGATTCAGTAGCTTGTTGAACCACCTTAGCAGTAAAAACTACGTAATTGTTTTCTGCCTGATTTTATCAGTCTTACATTGTTGTGAATGAACTGTGGCCCAGTCATTGTGTCAGTTCATTGACATTTGTGGGCATTTGTCAATGCACAACTCTCTTGAGGTCTTACCAAGGCATTTCAATCAGGTTGAGGTCTGGACTTCGACTGGGCCATTGCAACATCTTGATTATTTTCTTTTTCAGCCATTCTGTTGCAGATTTGCTGCTGTGGTTGGAATTATTGTCCTGTTGCATGACCCAAATTGAGTCAAGCTTGAGCTGTCAGACAGATGGCCTCACATTTGAATCTAGAATACTTTGATATACAGAGGAGTTTATGGTCAACTCAATGACTGCAAGGTGCCCAGGTCCTGTGGCTGCGAAACAAGTCACAGGACCCTCCAGCACTCTACTTGAAAGTTAGTACAAGGTGTTTGTGCTGATATGATATGTTTGATTTTCTTCAGTGTGGTGCTGTGCATTATGGCCAGACATCTTCAGTTTGGTCTCATTTGTCCAAATAACATTGTTCCAGAAGTCTTATGGTGTGTTCAGAGGTAGTTCTGTAAACCTAAGCTGTGCTGCCATGCTCTTTTCAGAGAGAAGAGGCTTTCTCCTGGCAACCCCTCCAAACCAGCCATACTTGTTCAGTCTTTTTTCTAATTGCACTGTCATGAACTTTAACATTTAGCATCCTAGCTGATGCCTGCAGAGGCTGAGATGTAGCTCTTGGGTGTTTTGCAGTTTCTCTGAGCATTGCACGGTCTGACCCTGGGGTAAATTTGCTGGAACGTCCACTCCTGAGAAGATTATGGTGAATGCTGCAGACTAGCAAATGCCCAAAACTTCTGCTTTTATAGAGGTGCTTACATTTGCTAATGATCAGCTAATCAAATGTATTTGATTAGCAGCCCCTAGCTGCTACTCACACTGTTAATTCCAATGGAGGCAGTAAAGGACTTTTCAGAGGACTGCATAGAGTCCTGTGAAAACTGTCTTTTTCACTTGACTGTAGCTTAGAACAACTTTGGCAGGAATAGCGGCCTCGGGTCCTCCTTTAAATGATTCTGCAATCTTTCACAACAGCATTTATTTTTTCTTTGTTTTCTCAGATTCTTTATGGCAGAAATGTAAAAGCTTGAAATGCACTATATACCATGCTGCCATCACACACTGCTGTGTGCGGCATTGATTGATTTGCCTGATGAAAACATTTTGAAACCAGGTGGGGTATTTAATCTGACTTTAACCTTCATCTGAAAATTCACAGTGAAAACACAGTTTTACCCATCTCCACTTGTGTCAGTGAATATTAGAGCGGCTCAATTAATTTAATGTTGTGTTGTTAAAAGCAGGTGTGTGCAGGCACGCACGCCCCCACCAAAAATACTGCAGTCCTCGTCATGCCTCACTGACTCACAGCAGCATGATGTAAGGGTCCATTCTTTTCTCGGCTGCTTTAAAGTGATGGAGTCCAGTTTGGCCGGGTTTTGTGTGGGGAAAACGTTAAATCAAACGAGACAGACATTGACTGCGACACAGAGTTTGTGTGTGTACTTGCTGATGTGGTACTTTGGGCGATGCAACACAAATATGGTTTGAGTCATGACTAACTAGGGTCAGAGAGAGTCATGAGAGACGTGTCTCTTGTTTTACTCATGCAGACAAAGACCTCTTCCAGGCACTTGGAGTTCACGGTTATACAGGCATATAAAATATAAAGCATGGGCAATTCACAATCACACAAACAAAAACATCCCCGGCCTTTGGGTCTTGATCCCTCTCGTCCCTCTGCCTGTTCGCCTTTGTTTCCTCTGATATTGGTGAGGAACAATGGAAAAGGGCAGCTTGAGTGAAAGATTGCATCCAGCAAACAGAGCAGAAGCTCCTTTGGGCTGAGTGGCAGCAGACCCCTTTCTGATGATTTTAATGAAGGTTGATGGACTCTGGGATCTGACTCACTGCATACTGTCTGTGAGGTGCGCAGGACAACCCTTCCTTATTAAGAGTAATAGCTTGCTTCATGAGTACCACAGTCTGTATATCACAAGTCTCGTCCTTGTCAGTAAGGGGCAGTCCCTTTCAGCATCCTGCTCAAAGGCACTTCAGGCAGATGCTTGTTCATGCAGAAAAACTATGCACTGTGTCATACTGCAATGCCCTGGAGGAGTAAACAAAGCAGGGGTGAAGGTTACGCACAGGACCCCAAAAATAACCCCTTTAAGATAGTGTTGGATTTCTCAACATTACAGGGAAACACAGATTTTGTCCAAAACTTGAGATAATCATCAGGTCAGGTTGGTAAACTGAAAGCGACATTTCACTGAATTTTCCATTTGCAGTTCACTTTACTCATCAGTGTTCAGCCAGTCAAAAGAGATGCCGGCATGTGTAGTTCTTTAGGCCCTGTGGCTTAACTCTTTTCTCAAGTTTAGCAATACGTAACTGAACGAAGAACAGGGCAGCA
>JAMQGT020007434.1:0-51025 GCA_024447675.2 Pterophyllum scalare | reverse complement strand
ATTCTCAAAATTTTTATTTCTGCATAACAAAAGTGTCTTAAAAGCATGGACACACAGTCCCCCCCCCCCACACACGCATACACAAAAAAATCATATGCCACTGCCAGGATTTGGTGCAAAAATGCTGCAAAACTGATGGGACAACATTTTACAGTACAAATGAGCAATAACCCAAAACACAGCAAAAGCAACCCTAGGCAAAGAAGTTGAATGTTCTTCTATTGCTGAGTCAGTCACCTGACCTCAACCCATTTATGCATGCTTTTCACTTACTAAAACCAAAGCTGAAGGCTAAGAGACCCATGGACAAGAAACTAAAAGCTGCCCTAAAGGCCCGGCAGGGCATCTCTGGGAGAAAACTCAACATCTGGTGATGTTCAGGGATGCCAGACTTCAGGTAGCGACTGACTGCAAAGGAACTGCATCTAAGTTCTAAGAATATTGTTATGCTTATAGATATGTTTGCGCATTGGTAGTCCAATCATTTATGAGCTTGTAAAAATGGAACTGTGAAAAATGAGTGTAATTCATAAACACTGAATGCAATATGTTTGTTAGACCTCTTGAATTATTTGCCTCATGTACAAATCTATTGTGTCTGTATTCAAAGTCAACATGGTAGTAAATGTTCAAAAAGATGCAGATTTTCAAGCGTTAATAGACAGACAAGCAAACTGCACTTTTCACATACCTCCACCTTGGCGAGGAACCAGCAACTAGAAATCTGAGCTTGCACCATGACCAAACAATCACTGGCGCTTCTCTCCGTCTGTCTTTCTCTGTATTCTTGCTGTTTTATTTAAAAGGCGCAGTATCTTTTTTTCTTTTTTTCAAATTCAAATCTGTCAGCCCATCGGTCTTTCTGTTTTTATCTTTTTTTGCTGCTTTTATTGATTCTATAGGCAAGCTTTTCAAGTCCAGTCTTCTACCACTTTCCAAAACCCATTACCAGTTAAAGTGGAAGGTGGAGGTGGGTGGGGTGGGGAGCGGCATTACTCTGTCTGTGGGTGGATACCTGGGTGAAAGGCATGTGCATAGCTGGAAAAATGATCCTACTTCAAACAACAGTATGAATCAGTGAGGTATCGGTCAACACCACCCACTCAAAAGCAATAAAACAAGTGCGAGAAGGAGTGTTTTACAAGAAGTGAAAGCAAAGCGGTAAGGAAAACGTTAACCATTAACAGAACTGAACTTAGCCGTCTTTTTACGGGTTTTATGAATGAATGCGGCCTTAATCCTGAATTCAAATTTTAAACCGAGCTAGATTACTCCTCAGTTCTGGCAAGTCTGATTCTGGTGGTCTGCTCAAGCCTGCAGCGATTGTCCCAGTTATGTAATCAATGTGCTTCGAAGTGCAGCTGAGGTATGCATAGGGGATTTACATAGATTGAGGTGCACTGTGAAGGTTGGGTCCTGCGGTCAAATAAGACAAAAAACTGAGGGCAGGATATGAAGTCAGGACTTGAAAACACCACCATTGTGAGTAATGCAGGCCTCAGGCTTTTGCTGGATACACACAGAAGGTCTTGTTGGCACATTGCCTAAACCTTATGATCAAGTCGAAGATATATGATTAAAATCCAAGAGTGATGAATTAACTGCTCTTCATGTACGCCTGCATATCATTTACAGTAAATTCCAGCAGCTTACAAAGAACAATAATACATCAAGTGTTTCGAAATATCTTCATTGTACCGGCTTTCTATTGTTCCTGCTTTATCTTATCTCTATTGGCTCCAATAAAGCCCTACAAAGGAGCTGAAGTTCTAATTTAACTTTTACGGTCCATTATTTGGATGATATAAAGGAAGCAAAAGAGAAACAGGAGTTAAAGTGTGTGTACAGGGCTGTATACATGCGATAAAGACTATAATTGAGTGCTGAAACACTGGCAAGAAAGAAAAGGGAGGGAAAAGATGCAAATGTGCAATTCAAGAACACTGTGATCCCTGTGGGTGCGTGCATCATAGAGTCAGTTGGAAAGGAGCTTTAAACGGCTAATTTATAAGATGTCATTGTTGAGTTGATTGGATTTAGATTCAAACGGTGGAGGAAGATTTCTTGATTTTTGTCTGAAACTCGTGGAAGGAAATGTTTTGGGGGATTTTGAATAGCTATAAACAAAATGTAGAAGAAACGCAGAAATGTGTGGTGCTGTAATTCAAAGGTTTGCACAAAAGAAGAAGAAAATGCAACTTACCAGTTCAGTTAAATGTTGGTGTTTGGTGTCACATTTTTTAATAAGCACAGAGCAAAATATGACAATATATCACATTCACACAAAATCATTGACGCTGAGGCAAGAGTAGGAATGAATCCCCCAATTTTATTTTTCTCAAACTGTTTTTGTGATGTTACAACTTGCTATGATGACATATAAAACAGCAAACGCACACAAACACCCTGCCAAATGCTTGAAGCCCTTCTAGTAAAGAAGTCACATGCTCAGATTGATGTCATTTGGCATTGTGTGGAACTGTAATAACACAGAGTGTTTCAAAATATCACCCTGAATGGGTACTCCTTGTCCTCTAGGCCTGCAGTGCTGCAATTACAGCACAGTCCCGTTGTTTATTGCCTTTTATCTCTTAGAAATTAGCTAGCGGCTTACTGAGACCTTCAGTAGTCAAATGGCTGTTTGTTTTGAAAGCAGAGAGTGCAAATCAGATGTGATCTGGGAAGCCTGAAATTTAACAAATTGGGGGCTGTTTTGTAGCCAGAGCTTTCATGTGTTACGCTATTAGCTGAACTACTTACTGAGCGTGTTCCTATGAAAAACCCTATCAAGCTCCTTGCTGATTGTTGTAAATATTAAAGACATGGAGGAACTAAGCTGCCAATCTGAGTCTTGAAGCATGGACACACAGTGCACCTGCATCCTAGATATGGATTACATAATGCTAATATTGCTGTATTGTTGTTGGGTATGTTTTACCCCATTTATCTGGAGCAACAGCAGGACAGTGTGATGGATCCGTGCACAGCAATGTGCTTGCTCCTGGGGTGTTTGAATTACTGGAAGACCAGGTGAACTGAAAACACTAAGTTGTGCGTTCTTGTGCTTTTTGCAAAGTGCACACTGGAATAGATTCTAATCCTAAACAGGGAAAAAACAAACACTGGATTGGACTGATAGATACATAATGGGGAAACAACCAAAACTGCATTTTCCAACTGCTTTTCCTCACACTAGTTATTATAAATTGTGAACTAATGAGTTGCTGTTGTAGTCCAGCAAACGTGTTTTCAGTTTGTCTGATCCTTAAACCATCGTGCTCTACTATAGCTTTAATGTGGGTTGTCAGAGCACATTTTCCATATCCTTGAACCATGCAATTTAACTTTTTTCTTAAATTTGAGGGGGGCAATCGCCTTAATAAAACACTCATTGTAGTTTCTCCATACCTTTACCATCATGCTTTCATATTTCTCTGCCATTCGTTACAGCCTATGTGCCCGTGAGGCATATTGAACACTCATAAAACATGAATTTTGGGCCTAATATAAACCTGTTATGTACATAAAATCACAATTTAATGGCTGCCCACATCTAATCTGTAACATTCACTTTGAAAAGGGGAATAATTTCAGGCTTTGAGGATGATAAAGAGTGATGGAGGGTGCTGTATGGGGAAGCAAGCATGCGTTTCCCATATCAATCAAGGCCTATGGATGGCGAGGCTAGTTAGCAGGTCGTGATTGTTTTGAGGCACTTGGCTGGGGTTCCAGTGTATCCCTGAGGCCCGTCCCTTTTGGTTGGCCCAGTGGGGGGCGAGATGGTGCCTCGGCAGCCTCAAATCCAGCCCACGTTCATGCGTCCGTTCGGATCCATCACTGCAGGGCGGAGTGGTGGGGCAAGGGCCAGCCTTTGTCCAGCGCTGCATTCTTTGGCCCTTTGTGCACAGACCACAACCATTTAGGGATTTTAAAGGCTCGTTTGCACAATTCCTTTTGTCAGCGACCCTCAGCACAGAAAAGCAGGAGAGGGGGGAGAGGCCAATGGTTTTTCAATGTAAAAAGGGAAAAAAGATGGAAAACGAAATAAGAAAAGGGAAAAGGAATAAAAGAGGGGCTTGAAAAAAATGGGGTTTGTTGATGTTCTTTTTTAATTACATGGTGTGGCAATATAGAAAATCAGGGCCCTTGGCACAATAAATATGCCCCATTTTCCCCTCCATTTAAATACTGTCTCACCATGTCTTCATGAAAGCCTTGGAATTTTTCCATCAGCAACAGGCAGACATACTTTTCTCATGGCACCAAAGTACATGTTGTAATGGGAATCCAGATACCAGCTCAGACACATCACATGTTCTCATTGAGTAAAACAAATACTAAGCAAAACAAGATACCATGGACCCCTTCTGGCTGTCCATAAGAAAACAGTTTCTTATCAAAGCAGAATATTTTCCCTTTCTCTCTACGTTCCTGTGAATGGAACAGGCCTTCAAGGATCCTTGACTGGTTTGTTTTGACTGTGATAAACCTGGCGTATGTGTGTGTGTATATGCTTCTGTTTCCTAACCCAAATCCAGTTGCATTCTTTATGACTTCATAGATTTGCTTAGATGTCAATGAATGACTGACTTATGCAGTTAAATATGCAGTATCACAACACTGATATGGATATTAATGTGTGACATTAGATTTAGGCATATTAAAAGATTACAGATTTTTACTCCTGTTTGGAAGAATCAGTATTTATTTCTACTGGATTCAATTCACATTGTTAGGTCAAGGAATTTGCTTTGCTAATAAAAGGTATCTTTTACCTGCATGTAATGAAGTAGGATAGTAAAAATGCATACAGCAAACGACTGGCAAGTAGTGAAAATATATTCATGATTGTTAGGTGAGTCTATGTTGTTACATTGTATCAAATCAGAACCTTTATTTGTGGCATCAGCCAGTGACTGTGTGACACATTCAGACTGGACATCAAACAGTCTTTAACCTGCCAGCTCCAGTCCTATTGCGCTGATAGCTCAGGTAACACAGTTACTGTCAAAGCTAGTGAGTAGCTGTCCTGTGTCCTGCATCCTACTGTACTCAGGCAACAACTTTGCCTAAACAAAACTAAGCATTTCCAGTAGTGAAGTTTGGCTTATGTGAATCACATCCTGCTCTGTGCTACATTTGAGATAGTGTAACTGTGGACAATGCCCCGACCTGACTCCAAAGTTCATGTGTAAAAAAAACCAAAACATCATTTTGGTTCAAATGCTGCAGGTTTTCACTAAGGACGAAGCAAATTTTAAGGTTAAAATACAAGCCCTAATAGACTCTCGTAACGTGTTTGCTTGTTTGTAATTAGCTTGATGATTAATGGGATGCATAAAAGTACAAGAATTTAGCAAATGTGAAGAAGGTTTTGTGTTTATGTTTGTGTTGTTTAGCGGTTAGTTAGCATTACATTGCACATGAATAAGTGGCCACAGGGGGTAGTTGGCAACAAACTAATCTGATGCTATGGAGAATCCTTAAAGACTCTCCTAGTCCTTTAAAGCACATTGTTATCATCCCGATTGGGTTTAGCACTCAACCAGAAACCAGTGCATTCCTTCCCATTGTGTTTCATTCACCAGAAAAGCTGGAGAGAAACAAAAGAGGACGAGCATCGCAATCTGGCTCTATTGTTGCTCATACAGTGACTAGCAGAGTCTGTTAGAAAGTTTTATTGACTAACTTAACACTTGACTGTGTGGAATTTTGAGAATCAAATACAACTTATTTTTATTCAAGAGGCTTTTCCTGAGTGGGCGCAGATCCTCTGAATTGGGAAGAAAATCAGCAAGGGTCATTACTTCTGGTTCAAGAGGTCAAAGTTGAACTGACATCCAATGTGGTGATGAAGCAAGTGGAAAAACAAAGTGTTGCTATGCAACTAGCAAATGGTATTTAGGTTAAGATCAAGCTTTTTAGATGAGCTTTACAGGTGGTCTTAAAAGAAACTTCTGTGCTGCCAATTTGACAGAAGATTACTAAAGATGTTTGAAATTACAAGTCTGGACAGATGTGACTGGCTTTTCTTCTTAATCTATAGGGACATACGTTTTCGTCTTTGATGTATTCTGTGTCTTTTACCACTTGGACTTTTAACTCATCTTGCCAAGCTTGTAAATATGATCTGAGCGGCTTACTTGCACAGGCGTGTTCTTGTGGGAGCCCAAAGACTGTGTGTAAAGTGACGCTACGCTGAATCCTGCAATGCGTCGACTGATTTTTGTCTTCGAGTGTGTGATTTAATTGAGAGCTGTACAAAACTTGGGGCCGAGTTTGTCAGCATGCACCCACATGTATGTGTGAGAGGAATGGGTGCGCAATGGCGCTGCCTATAAGGATGACCCCCGGCTTCTGTTAGCACACAACCTGACCCTGCTGCCACAACATTCATCCTAGTTTTCAGCTGTTGCTTTCCTTGTTCTCTCGTACTCTGTTTTTTATTATTGGATGGAGCTGCCCCTTCCAGCAGCAACCCACAGGAAGTCATTCACTTCCTAATTTTCTGCACATCAAACAAGGGTCACCACGGAGACGCAGACCATAAATTCACCCCCCTCCACCCGCCCCCCCCGATGTGGTGTGATAGTGCAGCAACAGCTGCCTCTAATTGGGGCTGTAGGTTCAAACTGCTAACATATGACTTCCCTCCCATTCAGTAACACGCTGTCTGCCACTGCCAAGGCCGCAACACACAGACCAGGTCACCAGCACAGAGAAGGATGAGGTTTCAGATATGAGAAGACAGAGAGAGTAGAGGGTAGAGAAAGAGAAATACAGCTCTTGATAGTAAGTAAAACTTGGTGTGGTTTTGGGATGGGCTCTGAAGTGGTCCAGTGTTTCCTCATCCCACCACAGAGACCCTCTGTTCAACTAGAGCTCACCCAGATTGAAAAAGGAAAAGAGAGGGGAAAGAAGAGAGAAAGAGTGGCAGACTGTGATAACAAAGGCAACCACAGTAGTGCATTTCGCGATGGTTTCCTGGGTGAAAACCAATGAATAGTGAGATCCGGCTGGGCCACGTGTTGCAAGTTACTAAAATATGGAGCGCTCCCATCATGGATAGATAGATGCTCAAACTGATGTTTGTGTGTTAAAACCACTGAAACATAATGAGCTATTTCCAACACATGACCATGGGAGAGGTGTCAAAAGAGGAGTCTATAATCCAAAGGGCTCAAGAGGCTTTAGTACCTGCCACTGCCATGTAAATTGGACCCTCAGAAAGTGAACGAGTCGGCCTATTGTCTCTAATGGCCTCTTGTTAGAGAAGCTGCCTGTAGTGTGAATTTGAGTTTGTATAGCCGCTCCAGGGTACGTGCATATGCACTTCCTAGCTTCCCTTAAGTTTACTGCATTTAGCAGGAAACACAATTAGCCCAATCAAAGTGAAAGGAGGGGGTCAGGAGTGGAGGGAGGAAAGTATGTTTTATGAACATGGGTGGTGAAACAGCAGCATTGTGACGGCAGAGGATATGAGGTGCTGGGCGGCAGCTTTTTGATGTAGAGGAGTCCTTAGCAGGCGTCTGACTCTTGTTAAAGTGGACCGACGTACAATTAAGAGATATATGGTCCGGGACAGCCGTGCGATTTGGATACATTAGGGGATTGGATTTTAAAGGGAGCTGTTTAAAGGATGGCCAGTAAATGCCATTCAGCACTAATGTGTGCTCTCATGTATGCAGTGAATTAGGTATTGTTTAAAAGCACCATTTTTTTTAAAAGCATGTTAATGGATGTCTATTAAAAAAGGATGTTAGGGGGATTAATATTGGCACACAAACTGTTGTGTGAGCAGATTCTTGTTAGAGGAATAAAGTAATAATCCCAGATGCTACCAATCTCATTTATCTCCCCACCACCACCACCACCTATTAAGTGTTCTTGTTCCTTTCCACACTTTATTTGCTCAAGATAAAAAACCTCACTGCTTAAATTTCATACTGACATGTTTAGTGAAAGTGCTCTTTACTTTTGTGGGAGGTATCAGGATACTGGAGAATGGCTGTGTCATGTTGACATTAAATCTGTGGCCTGTCACAATCCAGTTTGCATTTCTGCTGATCCTGTCTTCACTAAAGTGGCCAAATTTATGGGGTGTATTTAAAAAAAATCTTTTAATTATCAGCCATGAACTGACCTGTACTCTAGAAGGATCATTACGGACACACTTAGAAGATGAATCATTGAAGTACTTTTTCATACAATTTTCATAAAATTACCTGATAAAAGTATCTTAAAAGGCATCTTTGAAGGCATGGTGATAAAATCAAAGTGGATTAGATTACCTCCACACCTGAATATAAATAAATTGTTCTGCTATTCTTGTACTGCTCTAGCAAGGCATTCAAAGTTGTACTTAGAACCCTAAAGAGAAATGGTGGAATGATTTACATATTATTTAGGTGCAAAACTGTTAGAATATAGCACTGATTTAAAGAGTAACCCCTGCACACTTATTTCAAAGCTAAATTTGTGTTCAGATAGACTGAACATTTATCTAACTCATATTGTTCTCTGGTGAAAATTTTTACCTGGAGAAATGTACATGTTGTACATAACTGAGCCTCATATGTACTCACTGGATCCTTTTTCAGGTGCACCTTTTTAACTGCCTGTTAACATAAATATCTAATCATCCAATCACATGACAGCAACCTAATGCATTTAGGCATACAGACATGGTCGAGATGACCTGCTGAAGTTCAAACTAGGCATCAGAATAGTGGAGAAAGGTGATTTAAGAGATGTGGCATGGTTATTGGTACCAGACGGGCTTGTTATTTTATTAACTGCCAATCTACAGGGATTTTCCCATACAATCATCTCCAGGATTTACACAGAATGATCCAAAGAAGAGAAAATATCCAGTGAGCTGCAGTTCTCTGGACAAAAATATCTTGTTAATGCCAGAGGACAGAGGATAATGACCAGACTGCTTTGAGCTGATAGGAAGGCAACAGTAACTCAAATGACCACTTGTTACAACCAAGGTATGCAGAAGAGGATCTGTGAATACACAACATGTCAAACCCTGAAGCAGATGAGCTATGGCAGCAATAGACTACATCAGGTGACACTCCTGTCAGCTAAGAACAGTTCACCAAACCTGGACTACAGAAGAGGTTTTTGTAAAAAAAAAACAAAACATTCCCTGGTCTTATGAGTCTCAATTTCTGCTGTGATATTTGGATGGTTGGGTCAGAATTTGGTGTAAACAACATAAATACCAGCTGAGTATTGTTTAACTACCACAGCCTACCTGAGTATTGTTGCTGACCATATCCATTCTTCTACTGTAGGACCACAGAGTATCCAACATCGAATGGCTGGTTCCAGGTCACAAAGATCAAGTCGTCTCAAGCTGGTTTCTTCAGCATGACAATGAGTTACCTGTACTGAAAAATCCAATCCAATAGGCTGCCTTTGGGATGAGCTGGAATGGAAGACTCAAATCATGGATGTGCAGCTGACAAGTCTGCATCAACTGTGTGATGCTGTTGTGCCAACATGGAGCAAACGCTCTGAGGAATGTTTCCAGCATCTTGTTGAATCTGTGCCATGAAGAATTAAGGCAGTTCTTGAGGCAAAAGGGGCTCCAATACAGTACTAGCAAGATGTACCTAATAAAGTGTCCAGTACAGCTTCAGTGTAGAGGTTATGGCCTGGCCAATTGGTGAACTTAAGGTGTGAGGATGAGAGTAGCTGCTGTTTGAGGTATAAAAAGGCAAGGGGACTAGCTATTTAAAAAGTTATTGAATCAGGAAATTCCTCAAACACTCTTGGGGGGAGGGAGTGGAGGGTGGCTTAAGCTGACCCTCTGTTTCCAGCGCTCTCATACCCCTATGTGGACTCTAAAGTGGGCTCACTGGATGTCCCTTAGTCAGCACAGGCAGGGGGTGCAGACAAAAGACCCATTCTGCCAACAAAAGGGGGCATTTAGACCGTCACATACCCTGGTGGCTCCAAGGGTGGGGATGTTGGGGGTGGTAGGAAAGCAGAGAGAGTAGTGATAGGAGAGTCTGAAACTTCAATGGAAAAAAGCTATGTATAGAAAAGGGTCAGTGCTGTCCAAAAGCTAAGCTTACCTATGGGCAGGGTCAAAGGTCTGGGACTAGATACACAGAGGAATCCCTGTGGTAATGCAGAGGGAAGCAAAGGGGGTTGGGCCTAATAACTTAAAGACTGTGTTCAAAAATGCATCCTCTTTATTTGTTTCAATTATAAGATTACATGGCACACTCGGGGCAAAAACAGCAGGATCATCTGGCTCGTTTGGCAGCACGCATCACTGGCCAATCAAATAAGCACAAGCGCACAGCCCAGGTACAATACAGTGTAATGTGTGTGTGATGTAGCATTATGCTAATTTATGGAAACAGTTCCAATTAAACTGCTGTTGAACATTTTTGTGTAAAAAAACTTTAAAAGCCCTTTGTAAGTTTTTAACCTTGTCTAAGTGCCAAGGAGGAGCATTCACACCTTGGAAGTGTAGTATTATAACAATAATCACGTTCAGACAGCCAGTGTTTTATACCTAACATTCAAAGAAACCAATCCTGTCAGCTTGCTAACTTTCAAAAACTAGCAATAATGTTTTCAGTTATCTGTACTCATCTCATGTTGTCAGGAGTGAAGCATAAATTTCCATTTGGATACGAGTTATTCCATTTCTTCTTTAGAATCAGATTCTCATTGACTTTGCACAGAGAAGTTTTAACAGTGTTTGAGCAAAGGTAGCTGTAGGCATACAGCCTAGCTGAGACAGTAATGTTGATTAGCAGAGTGGATTTGTCCAGACTGAGGCTGGACACCCCACTATTGCAGTCTTATAGTGTCTCAGAAAACAGCACTACTTTTTATATTTTGGAGTGACACTCTTTAATTAAGCATTTGCTTAACAGAAAATGTAAATATGCAAATTTCTCTAACCTGCAGCAACTTTAAAGATCGACTTCCATTCACCTAAAGCACACACAAGCTCAGGGGGAAAGTAAAAAAATCCACTTTCATTTCCATCTAATGGAGGACAGTTTTTTCCTATCTTATACAGCTCCCAGGTGCCCTGTGTGCCCTCCCTTCCCTTTCTTTGGCCCAAATCAAAGGCTGATACTCTAAACGCGATGAATGACATTGATCTTAATCTGTTAGGAGTAAGGGTAATTTTGATGGGTGTGTGTGTGCGAGTGGAACAGAGAGAAGGTCAGGGGGTCTGTGGAGAGGGGGAAGATGATCTCTGTGCTCCAGCAGGGCACAAAGCGAGGGCGCAAGCTACAGGAGTGCCCTCCCGCACAATGCGCCCTGAGGATCGTTAAGTGATTGTGTTACAGAGAACAGGTGAACTGCGTCTCTCTGCCTCGTCTTTTATATTTTCCTCTCTATTATGATTTACAGGGCTATTCTTCTCCCCACCATAACTTGTGCTGTTCTTTTGAAGGCAGGCCTGCTCACTGCTATTGTACCTGGCCAGCTTTGAAGTGCCTAAGTCTTAAATGATGATGAGACAAGGAGAATGCTTTTCTCTAACAGCCGGGGTAAAAGAGGCTCTTGTTTCTGACAGGTGTCCTTTTATAGAAGGGAGTGTGCTGGACTGGTGTTTTGTTGGGGATCGTGCTTCCATCCTTCTCCATCACCTGCTAATTGAATAGCATTAGCTTGCCATCTGTGGAGATTTACTGGAAATGACCTCATTGTGGTGTTTAGATTACAGATTAGTCAATAATATGGGAAAATGTGTACTGTAAATAAAACCCATTGTTGTTCTCTGCATGATAAAATCGGAATAATTTGCTGATGACAGATTCTATTGCTATCATTTCATTATAATCCAGCAGGAATTTTGCAAACAGCTTAGAAAGTAAAAACATGTTTTTTTTCTGGCTCAACTGAAAACAGTACATATCTACTTGTTTTGGTAGTAACTCATCAAAATATATAAACATATAAATGGCCTCATTTATAAAAACATACAGTCAGTTTTGACTCAAGCCATGAATCATGTATAGGTAGGTATTTTAACACCTTACTTTAGTGTGGAAAATGTGTCTCTAAGAAAAATGAACTTTAGGAAGAATGTTACAGGTGTGCCTTCAGAAGAGAGCATTTTTGAGACTGTAAAAGCTTTATGGTTCTTGATGATCCATGTCCACAGTTTTATCTTTCTACCTCACCTAGTTCACATTAGCAGTTAATACACTCCCATGTTGCATGCTGGGCTTCGTCAAACTATTAAGCAAACCCATAAATACTTGTCACCTGGCTTCAGTCTCCCCTACCATCTCCATGAGCTCGTCTTCCAAGAAGTTATATTCTCATACTGTATTTTCAAGAGAAAAGTCATAGTGGACTTGATACAGCCACTGGTTGTTAGGGAAATGTGTATTCTCTCACTGGTTGGCAGTGGTTCCTGGAGGTCTCTGGCTCTCACTGGATGAACTTGGTTGCAAAAAAAAAGTGCTGCACCAAAAACCTCTTTGGTTGTTAGCAGGTTGCCACCGGCGCCTGTTTTTGTGCAAATACTTGCTAACTACTAACCAGTGGTAGTACAACCTGATATAGTGTGACACAGAAAGGAAATGGACAATGATCTCCTTCAAAGTAAAAGTTGTGCCTGAGCCAGTATGTTTCAAAAGGGCACCGTTTTTATTCACTTTTACTATCACTTTCATTCAAACTATAGCAATAATAGGAATATGCTTGTAACCAACACAATTACAGGGAGGTTTTTGCCAACCAGAAGGAGAATACACATTTTCCCTAGTGACAGATGGTTACCTTGGGTGGATGGGTGGGGGTGGGGGTGGGGCAGGGGTGTAACTGACCAGTCTGTAGAACTGTATGACTGGGATTTAGCAGTCATTACACCAACAACCATCACCCGCTTCCAGCAACTGGTCAGCAAATACTCGTTTTTCTCTCATGACCGGTGGTTGCCAGATGGTTGCGGGCTGATCTCTAAGCCTGTGTGACTGTTGCCTTATTCACTTGATCCTACATGATAGTCGCATGTCCAAAATGGCAAATAAATTAGTGGTCGTGTGTGTGTGTAAAACCTCAATACTATACTGCTTAAAAGACAGGATCACTTTATAAAATGTAATATTGGGGCATAAATTGGCAGGATCAAAGACAGTGGAGATGTACAGTGTCAGTGAATTGCATATCTTATTATTATATTGTTATTATAATACACTAAAACTCTGTTTAACAGCCAAACTTGGCTGGTAGCACGGTGGCGTGGTGGTTAGCACTGCTGCCTCACAGCTGGAAAAACATCTAGAAGGTCTGGGTTCAATTCCACCTTGGCCCAGGCATCTCGCTGTGTGGAGTTTGCATGTTCTCCTCGTGTCTGTGTGGGTTTCCTTGGGGTACTCCAGTTTCCTCCCACAGTCCAAAGACATGCAGTTACTGGGGTTAGGTTAATTGGTCACTCTAAAATTGCCCATAGGTACAAATGTTTCTGTCTGTGTTAGCCCTGCGACAGGCTGGTGACCTGTACAGGGTGTACCCTGCCTCTCACCCTATGATAGCTGGGATAGGCTCCAGCTATCCATCTTCAGCATTTATGCACCTATAACACCTTATAAATGCATCATATCTCTTTAATTAGAAGACAGTAACATCTTGTTTATAGCCACACAACTTGAATATTATAATATAAATGTTATATTGATGCCATGATGTTGCTTGGCAACCTCCTAACAATAGAATAAAATTACATTTATTTAGTAGAGGACAACATGGGTATATATTAAACAGCAGCGTCTAGAAACAATGTTCCAAGTTCAGTGTGTCATCTATAGTCACTGACCTAACACAGACCTCGCTGTGGACTTATTACCTCATTTATGCTACTTTGCTGACAGTGTGTGGTTGTACAAACACTTCAAATACAAAGTGATGAAAGCTCACAGTGACTTCCTGAGAACAAGCACATTATTCCAAAAGACACCAAAGACTTCTTTACGGTGAAAATAGGTGATTATAGCACATTTAATCTCTAAACCAGTGCTATATAGCAGTTTGCTCCCAGTGAATTAATTCAGTTGAATAAGGTCGTTCCAGGGCAGAGTGTTTCTAAAAGCCTCCTTCAACTCACAGACACTGAAGGTAGTGTATGAAATCGGAAATATCAGCCAGAATGGAACTCTGACAGACTTCATTCATGTGGAAACAAATTACATCAGCTGTTATCTCTTCATTAACTCCAGTCTAAACACTGCATCCTTATTTAGTGTGTGTGTGTACTGATGTGTGCGTGAGACTGCAAAAGTGGGAGTATGCATAGCGGTGCATGCATAGCAGTGCATGAAGGCACTCATCTCTGTGTCTGTGCGTGGTTCTGTGTAACACAGTTTTGCATCAGTGATTCCAATTCCAGCCCCAGTGCACATCCAGATAGAGGCAAAACACAGACCACTGCCGGCCATGGCCATCTGGGCCTGGCCCCGGGCGGGTATTCTCTAGCGTGGGGGGTGGAAGTTTCACGATAGTATTACAGGATGGTTAGTGTGTGATTAGGAGGTAGAGTAGAATAAATACACCCCTCCTCCAATCCATCCTTCCGCCTCAAGCTTGCGGTATGATGGAGTGGGTGGGGGTGGGGGGCGGGGGGGGGACTGAACACACAGCTGTCCTCAGCCATTATCAGTGATGGATGAAGCCAGAGCAGAGCATCAATGGCATTCTGCACACTCACTTGAATGTGTCAGTGTATTGGGCTGTGTATCTCATATAACTTTGTGTATGCACAAGAGAGATAGAGGAAGAATGGAAAGAGAAAAAGAAATTGAGATCATGTACTGATTATGTTTTGAACCTGTAATTAATATCTCATTATTTTAGACACCAATATGAGAGAAACAAATGAGGAAATATAGGCTCAGTACACCCTTTGTAGTAAATCTTGGATTTTGACTGGTTGAGGTGTCATCAGTGGAGTTATTCCTGTTACTGTGATACTTCAGTTGCAGGTAGTTGTAGCAATAACCAATAACCTTTTTTTTTTTTTTTACCTTTTTACCTTTAGCAACCAAGAAACTGTTTTGCCCATTCAAGCTTGATGAAATCAAATGATGCACAATTTCTGAAAATAAAAAGGTTAGGAAATGTCCCAACACAGATAAAAAGGAAAGACTAGGAGTAGGTCTAGTGCATTTTCCTGGCTTGCTCATGTATTATTGCTCAACCACCTTTGCAAGACAAGGATATGGAAGTGGTTTTATAGTGCATTTCTAGTCATACTGACCCCTCAAAGAGCTTTAGGCTACAAGTCACATTTATCCATGGACAATTAAGAATCACCAATCGATCTAACACACGTGTTTGGACCCTTTACTGTGGCAGTTTCTGATGCAACTTTCTCTTTATACTTGCTTGTACTGACAAATTAACTTGAAAAAACCCTGATTTAAGTATTTTCCTGAGTCTGAATCAAGATTAATCAAGGATACATTTGAGGACTTTGGAGATCAGGGTGGAGGAGTTATAAAATAAGACATTTGTTTGATGTATAATCCCACATGGACATTAAATGTTACCAATAGTGCATACATCCATCAATGGCTAGTGCACTGGCGGATTGTATCTGAAGTGTCTCTTTGATGGGGTTAAATCAAATCCAATAATGTTCCTTGCTCCTGGTCCACCAATTAAAGTAATCAATGCCATGCCTGAGTTACCACAGCATCCTAGTCTCAGGCTGTTCTGTAGGCATTTATTCACATCAGCTTGTGGCTCGTGAATACTATTACTTTACTCTTACAACTGTTAAAGGCACCATCTCTCTGAATCTGATTCTTCTGTAATTAACCCTCTGCGTAATCCTGAGAGCTTGTTGACGGATGTCCAAAATGCTAGCTCAATCCCCAACCAGGGTTTCCCTGATTAGATTAGCGTGCAATGACTCATATTCGGACAATGCTGTCGTCTGACTCAACAGCTGTCAAACACAAGAGATGGGCATAAGCCGGCAATTAAATATGCTAATATATTTCATCCTCTTAGATAGGCGAATTATGTGTGTGAATAGGCTGGATTCAGGCTATTTGTCCTGATTTTCTTCAGTAATTAAAAGCTTTATTTCACTAGTGTCAGGTTGTCAGTGTATACCTTTCAAGAACAGTAACAACTGCAGGAAGAAGGGGTGTAGACGTGGAGTGAATTTGCTTTAACCAATTTAATAAGAAGCAGTGATTTGCATCTGAGTTGAGTCTGCGCGCAGAAGCAGGCTGGTATTATTAAAATTGAGACTGGTGGTTCTGCCTGAAGCTCACTGATCCATCGAAAAGAAGTGACAGCAAAGGCAGACAAGCCTGTAATGGACTGGTCATGGACCAAAGACCCACCAGAGAATATCTTCTTACAAAGGCACAAAAGGGCTTGTAGAGAATCCATGCAGAAGGGAAAATAGCTAAACTATCAAATATTCACATGGTACTTAATGGTCACAGTGAATCATATAACATGATGTCTCACAAAAAGAGAGAGAACCATCTTTTCTTTCCTTTAAAATGCGCCATGACGCTTCAGTAGCAGTTGCTTTGTTTTACACACATCTATGATCTATTGTCCGAAATCCTTTTCACAGGTCCAGATTTGCCACCTACTGACCTCCTCATCTTTTTCTCTCCCTGTGTTGTGCAGATGAGTGCTGGTCAAGCTGATAATGATGGGGGATATTGAAAGACGAGTAACCCTGCCGTTTCCCTCTGTCTACGATTCATTAACCCGATTTCCACTGAGCTCTGTCCCACATGTGTCAGCGAGGCTCCTGCTGAGGATTCTGCTGACCCGCTCGGCCCCCGTCCTCTGCCCTGTCGCACTCTAGCTCACCATCAAACCGACAGATAACTGTCGAGCAGCAGGGTCGCCCCTGAAGTGTCGATAGCGTCTCCATGCGTGTCCTAGAGCCCCTTTCAGCTCCCAGTTGTAGGATATCAAATCAGTATTACCTTGTGTAAATTCAGGCAGTTATTTTTAAAATAAAGCTTGCAGCACTACAGAAAATGTCATGGCTTAAAAAGAGTACATTTTAATATTCATAACATAATCACAGTGATCACATGTCAATGTAATTTATTGTTAATATCTAAAATAGGTGTTTCGGACTGAGTTATTTTCATAGTATTAGTAGCACTGCAGTTTCTTTTACATATCGCATTTCATGCTGCAGAGGTGATTAATTAGACTTTGCAAAAGCACTCGCATGCTTGGTAAAGTAGAGAAAAATAAATCCCTAACTCTTCATGCCGTACATATGTGAAACAGGAGGAAAAGAAGGAATAAATTACAACCTAAGTGGTAGACTGTGCTCATTTAAGTTCAGTAGTTTCAAAAGCAACTGCCATACTCATTCTGTATTTTACACATTTTTCTAATGTAACTACCTTCATTTGAGCTAAGAAAAAACATTTTTTTAGAATAAAAACAAATCCAAGTTTAATGTCAGTATTGTTTCCTTAATGGTGGTTTGGGGGCAGGTTGTTGCTGAAAAGGCAAAAATGCTCCTAAACCACTCACACTCCATCCCCGTACATCCTGTTCTCACCCCCAGCCCAGGCTTTGTGCACAATCAGTCAACAGCACCTGTTTCCAAAACAATTCTGGTTTATCCAGATGTTCCCATGCAGACTTCAGTGACTTTTCAGTTAGGTAAGGTGTGCTACCGAGGACTCTTTCATATATAACGTGTTGTGCACTGTGCATCAGCAATTCAGTTTTATTTATATAGCGCCAAATCACAACAAACAGACACCTTGAGGTGCTTTAGATTGTAAGATAAAGACCCAACAACCCTCAGCATTGCACAGTGACCACCAATCATGCAGAGGTTTTATCTTTTCTTTTTACCACAAAGTCAGAAGAGTTATAGAGGATTCTCAGGTATGCAATTATTCAACTTTTTTTCATTTAGTGTTTATGCTAATACTAGCTTCATTCATATACAACAGTGTAATTACTCACAAAAACTTTGCCATTTTGATTGAACACAATGAACTACACAGGTAACAACCTAACTGTCTGGATATTTCATAACGTGATTTGTTTGGCCAGCAGCAGCACTGGCATTTAATAAATTGAACCACTGCAAGCAATTCAGCTTGGTAACATCATCCAAAGTGAATGGCAGGCTTGAATGTTAAAACCTGAAACATATTTGTGTAATATATTTCCTCCTGTCTCCCTACCCTCACCTCCAACTTGTTGTAGCAGATGGCTGCCCCTCCCTGAGCCTGGTTCTGCCGGAGTTTTTCCTTTCCACTGTCGCCAAGAAGTGCCAAGTTGACCTGAATCAATTGTTGTTGTGATTTGGTGCTATATAAATATATAACTGAATTAAATAATATGTTCATTAAGAGTCTAAATACAGACTATATCAGTCTCTGTTGGTTTGTCCTCTAATGAGAGTTACTAATAAAAGTAACCCACTTGACGTGCCCTGCAAATGTGATTGGTTCATATTTGCATGTTACAAATACTGTTTAGAATCTATTTTTGCTGTACTGCTGGTGCACTTCTGACATAGTTTTGCCCCAGTCAAACACATACTCATTGATTAGCAGCAAAGACCTCCAGGGAGTCTGGAAGGTTTAATCAATACGTCTCTTGCTGAGTTTTACCTTTGTACCAGAGAGTTTCCCAGCCAGCCATCTATTAAGCATGTGTTGGTGCATGCAGAGGACGGTTTAGTTTACTCTAATTTGTTTTACAGGCAGACGGTGTTTATTGGACCAGAAAACCATTTGTTATCTGTTTCCTCTGGAGGAACAGTCATGAATCAATCTCACTTCAAATGTACAAACACAGAAGTGCCCTGGTGGTTACCCTAAATAAACACACGCACTGTGGGATAAGTGTACACACACGTATGCACAGAACAAGATGGGGAGTGCTCTGTAATACACACAAACAGGCACAACACTCATATGCAAAGATACAAAGAGAGGAAAAAAGACATGCTTCAAAAGACGTTTAATTAGTTTAACATAGTTTAACACACAGGGTGTTTTGTATTTTTGTTTCTGCTGTATACACAGTAATCGCATTAGGTCAGATTATTTACACTAACCGCTAAAGCATAGCTTTTGCTTCATATTGTGTCCCAACCATATGTAAAAGAATTTTGTATAACAATGAGTAAGTGCTGGTGTGAGTACCCCTTCTAAATCATGCAGTAAAACAACGGTTACGCACTGCAGGCTAGAAGTAACATGGGGCTCGAAGGTCAGTGGTTCATTCCTTGACAATTACTACTTTGCAACACAGTTAAACTAAAACTAACAACTTGTGTTTAAATATTCGACAAACAATTGTCTTCAAAGGTTTTTATTTGTCCAGAGAATGTATATATCTGGCCGGCTGCCACTAACTACCACACGTTTGTCTGGAGATACTGGTAACTTAATTTTGAAAAACAGACCACATGCACTCATTGGACACTTCATTAGGTAAAGCTTGCTTTTACTGGGTTGGACCTTTTTCCCCCTCAGAGCTACCCCAATTTATCATGGCACTATATAGCATCTGCACATCCATGTTTTGAATCTCGCACCACATCCCAAAGATGCTCTATTGGATTGAAAAATCATGACCGTACCATTTGAGTAGTGTGAACTCATTGTGACGTTCAAGACCATCTAAATGTCACAGCAGAGACCAAGACTCATCAGACCATTTTCCCAATTTTCTGTTGTCCAACTCTGGTGAGTGGACTGTAGCCATAGTTTCCTGATCTTAGCTGACAGGAGAGGCACCCAGTGTGGTCTACATGTGATGTGTGTAAAGAGATGCTCTTCTGCATTCCTTGGTTGTAAGAAGTGGTAATTTCAGTTATTGCTGTCTTCCTTTCAGCACAAAGCATACATCTGTGCCACCGTAGTGCTTCTCCCAGACAACTACTGCTCACTGGATATTTTTCTGACCATATTTTGGCCCATACTCTGTAAACCCTAGGAATGGTTGTGTGGGAAAACCCCAGCTGATTTTTGTAGTAGACAAGCCCATCTGGTACCAACAACCATGCCACATACAAAGTTCCTTAAATCACTTTTTTCCCCCATTCTGATGCTCAGCTTGAACTTCAGCAGATCACCTTGATCATGTCTACATACCCAAACGCATTGAGTTGCCGCCATGTGATTGGCTGTTTAGATATTTGTGTTAATGAGCAGTTAAACAGGTGTTATCTAGCGTATTTTTTCGCTTGCTGCTTATGGAATCATGCCATCTAAAAGGATTTTGCTTCATTAATGCAGAAATGTTGTTCTGTCCTGGTTATTTCACATGTTGTCACATCAGCATTTGTTGTATCTTCATATCGCCACCTTGTTAAAATAATGGCCTAAGTCATTTTTTTGACAAAAGTTTTATTTTTGCCTAAATCATCATATTTTCAATGTTTTGTTCAGTTTTATGGCTATTCTGAAAAACCTGAAAAAATGACTTGGGCAGTTATTTTTGACAAGGTGATGATTTCTAATCCTTCTGGTAGAAGTAAAGTAAAGAACCTTGTAAGAACTATTTTGAAAATTGCTTTATAAATTACTTAATGACACTTCAGTCTCTCTGAACTTCAGCTGAGAAACACTGTGATTCAGAAATCTGTTGGTATTCAAAATCAATCACAAAAACTAGCAGCTTAATATCCTTTTAACCTGTGAGAATTTCAGCAGCTGACAGCAAGCCCAGGCTGGTGTGGGGCATACTTGTAGCTTTAACTGTTAGATGTCATGTTGTGCAGGGGCTGAGACAGTCAAAACAGCTGGTTAATTGTCTGTGGCTTGCCTTATAACAATGACTTGGAAGAAATATGTAACTTATGTAGGAGGACAGCACTCCCTAAAGAGGTTACATTCAAAGTCAATATAGTCTGATGATTGATAGTTTGGGAAGTTCATAAATTTCAATCTAGATACATTACTGAACACATGTGCATTACATGACTGCTGAAACATAAAATTTACTGGGGAAAGCTGTTTGCGTAATTATTGATGCAGTAAGGCTTTTCCTCTTTGTTATCTTTCTATTGTTACATTCCCTCTCTTCCCATCTTGTCTTAATCATTACCTATTCTTACTTTTTAGTGTTCTTTCTTTTTCTGTCTTTCTTAACTGCCCTCCTTCACTTTTGCTTTCTTTTTGTAGGTGCTGTGTTGTGCAGCCAAGGCCGTTTCTTCCTCAGAACGCACTCTTGAAAGGCTATTCATGGATTCTTCAATGACACCCTATTACATTTGTGCGAGTGGTTGTGTGCGTGCGTGTGTGTGTGTGTGTGTGTGTGTGTGTGTGTGTGTGTGTGTGTGTGTGTATGTGAGAGAGAGAGAGAGAGAGAGAGAGGGAGGGAGATGCAGAAAGAAAAATAAAGAGAGGGAAAGGTATTCCAGGGGGCTGTGCTACAGTACCATCTGTATGCAAATCTCCTCAGACTTTGGTAAACTTTGATCAAACACTCTGGCCTTCTTTTCTCTCCCTGTACTCCCTCCCTCTCTCCCTCCCTCCCCCTTCTCTTGCTTTGCTGTCCACTATGTGTTCTGCAATTACTGTAGCTCCACAGTTTTTTGTCACGGCTGCATATTACTCAGCTAGGGCAATGGGTTCCCTAGAGGAACTGCCTCCACCACGCGCACACATCCATGTTTTCTGCCCCAATACCCCCTGATACCCTCCTTGTATCAGGCTCTACCTAACACAACCCCAACACACACCATTTTTGAGCACCTGCGACCGTAGTGGACCCCACAACAGATGGTGACACCCCCCTCATGCATGCACAGCACACACAGATATCGGGGCTCCTGGCAAACAGAGCTTATTGTGGCACATGGTTGATGGGCATGCCATTGTGCAGAGGGTGGGCACATTTCGTGCACACAAACACACTTGTGTATGGATACATACAGGCGCCGTTGTTTTCCTCCATATGGGAAGGTTAATCTGTTGAATACAGATCCGGTGTCCTACAGTACAATGGAAATGTTGTGGCTAGTGTGATTGGCAGGGGTAATGAAGATCTCAAAGTAGATGACACAAACCCGCAACATGCCACACTATCTCCTGTGTAGCTTTAATGCACATCCATCAGTGGGGTGTAAGCCCATTAGAGTTGCGTCGTGTGTGTGTGTGTGTGTGTTTGTGCGTCTGTGTCTGAGCAGTTCTGGCCTGGCGGTCAGTGGGCAAAGAGATAATGGATATTAATCAGGGAAAAGCCATGGCCATATGTCTGTTTAACGCAGAAGATGGCTACTCCCCGACCGTCAGCTCCCTTCTAAAACAATTAGCCTCATTTTAGAGCAGATAGCTTAACTGTGAGCGTGAATGGCTGTCTGTCCCTCTGTGTTAGCTCTGTGATGGACTGGTGACCTCTCAAGGGTGTACCCTTTTTCTCACCCAGTGTCAGCTGTAATGTCAAACCCAGTAATGTCAGGTTGAATTAGCAGTTAAGGAGAAGGGCTGGAAAAGGGTAGATTCATAGCAAAGCAATGTATTAGCATAGCTGAGGCAATCAGCTTTATGTTTATTTAATACTGGCAAGAAATGTGGCACTGAATGCGGAGCAGTGATATAAAATGTTACACTTAATCTTACCCTCTGAACCAAACAACTTCTTTTGGCTGCAGTATGTTGTTTTCTTTTTACCCCCATTTTTTTCCCCAGTGTTATTGTCCGTGAACTTGTTTTTATCCTATAACCAAGCAGGGATAAGTCATTAGGCAGATGGTGAGGGGAAGTCCCATGAGAGGACGCGCACATGCGCACACATATACACAGAGACTCCTGTCCCATACGGCACACATATACAGTTAGTGTGCACAGAGACACCAGACCCCTGTTATGTAATCCACCAGTGCCACTCCCCCACTGAGAGGCTCAGTCTTGTACTGTCTGAACTCCAAAAAACAAAGTCATCTGTCTTCATATAGCCTTGTCTCTCACATCAGGGCTCATACCTTAGGATCATTTTGGTTCTGCAAGTAGCTGAATGTCAGTTGTGAGCTCTGAAAAAACTAACATGGGAGCGTTCATACTGTAAAAAAAGCAATATATCACATTTGGTGAAAGAAAAACAATCATATCTCATATGGTGCTGGCTATCTATTTAATGGGATTAGCGTAATTCATCAACAGTATGTATTTTATGTTGTATTATTTCCCTTCTCTGTAAGTCGCTTTCTTACACCCTCTGTGAACACACTGTTGTGCTAAATGGCTATGCAAGCCGTAGCAACAGATTTTTCTTTCAGCCATCTACAGAGAGCGCCTGAACAGACTCCTGAATGGCACATATTTGGGCTAAGGCCCAACACAGGATGCACAGAGGGAAGGAGGAGAGCGCGAGAGAGAAAAGGGAAGAGGAGGTGGGGAGGGGCCCGAGCCATGTGGCCTATGTTGGTAAACAGTATCCAGCCTTGTCCTGGCATCGTGGCAGGCAGCGCACAACACCGGAGATATCAGGCGCCGGGGCCACACACAGACCGCAACAAAAGGTAGACACGCATTTGCATTCATACACACACACACGCGGACAGAAATACACAGACTACTAACAGACAAATAAAAGCCTCACTCTCCTGTCTGCCACTCAGCAGCTGCTCCAGTTTCCATAGCAACAGCCTGAACAATGTAGTAGGAAGAGCTGCGTTGGTGAGAGAGGAAAATAGAGAGGTGTGTGTGTGTGTGTGTGTGTGTGTCGTGGGTGTGAGTGAGTGTGTAGGTGTGTGTGTGTGGGTGGGTGTGAGAGGCTATGCAGGGGGAGGTAGCCGCAGGGTGCGGAGACAGAGAGGATTCAGAAGACACTCGCTTTCTTTGTCAGGATGAGTCTTTGAGAGCAGCACAACAAATACAGAAATGCGAGGGCAAAGAGGAAAAGAGGCAGACTGCAGCAGATATGAAAGGGTGACAGGGTAAAAAATATATATATATCCACAAAGGAAAAGATGAAGATTTAATGATATCTATTTATTTTTCAAAATGAGGTATTTCAAAGTGCTATGAGTTGCAAGCACTAAATGTACATTTTAAAAATGACCAAAAAAACCAAAACAAACAAACATCTTATATCTGTTTACCCAGTTCTATGCACCCGATAGTTGCAAATATAAACAAAAAAGGAAGGGGGGGGGCAGGTACATGGGGATAGAACACATTTGCTGTACAAAAGAATTATTTGAAATAGAAAGAAAAAAATGACAAGATAAAGTGATATCTACCAGGAACTCATTTTCATACGAAAATATAAGTATCAAATTTAGTATGTATCAGGTTCACACTAAAAGCATAAAGGTATGTTGAATTAGTAATATAATACAATAGAAAGAAAGGGAGAAGAAAAAAACAATATACTGTTATATTACAAAGTTTCATGACGCTCAAAAATCGAGGTCTTACAGTACTTTTAAAGGTATATAAACTTCCAGTCTAGTTATTGGCAGCTTCCTGACATGTATATATATATAAAAAACAAAGACAAAATGTATTACAAAAACAAGGCAGATCTGAGTGTATTTTGTCTGTACATTATTGTTATATACAAAAGTGTCGGCTAGCAAGGTGCGCAGTTATACATCCACTGACTTGGTTTGAGCACCAGTGTGAGAAGAGTGAGGGAAAGAGGACCTGTAGTGGCATTGTTTATGTGACGCCTCAGTCATCAGTCTTTTCAGTTTTGCAGTGGTGAAGGCAAAGTAAGTGTGCACTTCTTCTTGTACATGAACTCTCCACGCAAAGTGCCCTCCAACACCTATCCTTGTAGGAATAACTGGATTCCAGGCTGGTGTCACAGTGAGTACAAAAAAAGTACAAATAGAAATGATATAAAAAACCACAAGAAAGGAAGACCAAAAAAGTGTCCTCTCTCCTTCCTCGTGCTTGTTTGTGTGTGTGTGTGTGTTTTTTAAAAAAAAATCTTTCCTTGATGTGACTGGATTGAAAAAGTAAACCCTAAACATTCTTAACGTCAACAAATGTGCAAAAAAAGTGGCGGCAGTGAAAGTCCGAGCATCCCCCCCCGCCCCCAGCACCCCGCCCCTCCAGGTGTGTGTCGACATCTGAAGATGAACATCCTCTGAGATGTGATTGTGTGTGCTCGTGTACAACTGATATGGAGGCCTGTGTGTGCATCTTCTTGTAAATCAGACTTAGTTGATTCATAGAGGTGGGGGTGGGGAGGTCATCCAGGGTATATTGTGAGTGTTTGTGTTGTAGCGGTTGTCTGTTAGCGAGTCCTTGCCTGCTCTAGCCTGCGCATCAGCTGTTGCCTCCGGGCCTGGAGCCTTTCTTTCTCCTGCTGGAGCCTCATCTCCTCTGTCTCTAGTGAGTTCACATATTCGGTGGCCTTCTTCAGGATGAGCACCTTTGCCGCCTTCTCGTTGTGTGCCAGCTCTGGCACATGATCGCGCAACGTCAGGAAGCTGGATCGCAGGTCATTGCGGCGCTGGCGCTCCAGGATGTTGTGGTTGCGCCTGCGCTCACTGTCCTCCTCATCTTCCTCCTCATCCTGCAGCTCAGTCACCAGCACATCAGGGGCGCGCAGCAAGCGCAGCTCCAGCGGAGACAGCAGCCCGCGAGGCAGCTCTGACTCAGAGGACAGTGAGCGCAGGCGCAACCACAACATCCTGGAGCGCCAGCGCCGCAATGACCTGCGATCCAGCTTCCTGACGTTGCGCGATCATGTGCCAGAGCTGGCACACAACGAGAAGGCGGCAAAGGTGCTCATCCTGAAGAAGGCCACCGAATATGTGAACTCACTAGAGACAGAGGAGATGAGGCTCCAGCAGGAGAAAGAAAGGCTCCAGGCCCGGAGGCAACAGCTGATGCGCAGGCTAGAGCAGGCAAGGACTCGCTAACAGACAACCGCTACAACACAAACACTCACAATATACCCTGGATGACCTCCCCACCCCCACCTCTATGAATCAACTAAGTCTGATTTACAAGAAGATGCACACACAGGCCTCCATATCAGTTGTACACGAGCACACACAATCACATCTCAGAGGATGTTCATCTTCAGATGTCGACACACACCTGGAGGGGCGGGGTGCTGGGGGCGGGGGGGGATGCTCGGACTTTCACTGCCGCCACTTTTTTTGCACATTTGTTGACGTTAAGAATGTTTAGGGTTTACTTTTTCAATCCAGTCACATCAAGGAAAGATTTTTTTTTAAAAAACACACACACACACACAAACAAGCACGAGGAAGGAGAGAGGACACTTTTTTGGTCTTCCTTTCTTGTGGTTTTTTATATCATTTCTATTTGTACTTTTTTTGTACTCACTGTGACACCAGCCTGGAATCCAGTTATTCCTACAAGGATAGGTGTTGGAGGGCACTTTGCGTGGAGAGTTCATGTACAAGAAGAAGTGCACACTTACTTTGCCTTCACCACTGCAAAACTGAAAAGACTGATGACTGAGGCGTCACATAAACAATGCCACTACAGGTCCTCTTTCCCTCACTCTTCTCACACTGGTGCTCAAACCAAGTCAGTGGATGTATAACTGCGCACCTTGCTAGCCGACACTTTTGTATATAACAATAATGTACAGACAAAATACACTCAGATCTGCCTTGTTTTTGTAATACATTTTGTCTTTGTTTTTTATATATATATACATGTCAGGAAGCTGCCAATAACTAGACTGGAAGTTTATATACCTTTAAAAGTACTGTAAGACCTCGATTTTTGAGCGTCATGAAACTTTGTAATATAACAGTATATTGTTTTTTTCTTCTCCCTTTCTTTCTATTGTATTATATTACTAATTCAACATACCTTTATGCTTTTAGTGTGAACCTGATACATACTAAATTTGATACTTATATTTTCGTATGAAAATGAGTTCCTGGTAGATATCACTTTATCTTGTCATTTTTTTCTTTCTATTTCAAATAATTCTTTTGTACAGCAAATGTGTTCTATCCCCATGTACCTGCCCCCCCCCTTCCTTTTTTGTTTATATTTGCAACTATCGGGTGCATAGAACTGGGTAAACAGATATAAGATGTTTGTTTGTTTTGGTTTTTTTGGTCATTTTTAAAATGTACATTTAGTGCTTGCAACTCATAGCACTTTGAAATACCTCATTTTGAAAAATAAATAGATATCATTAAATCTTCATCTTTTCCTTTGTGGATATATATATATTTTTTACCCTGTCACCCTTTCATATCTGCTGCAGTCTGCCTCTTTTCCTCTTTGCCCTCGCATTTCTGTATTTGTTGTGCTGCTCTCAAAGACTCATCCTGACAAAGAAAGCGAGTGTCTTCTGAATCCTCTCTGTCTCCGCACCCTGCGGCCACCTCCTCCTGCATAGCCTCTCACACCCACCCACACACACACACCTACACACTCACTCACACACACACACACACACACACACACACACACACACCTCTCTATTTTCCTCTCTCACCAACGCAGCTCTTCCTACTACATTGTTCAGGCTGTTGCTATGGAAACTGGAGCAGCTGCTGAGTGGCAGACAGGAGAGTGAGGCTTTTATTTGTCTGTTAGTAGTCTGTGTATTCTCTGTCCGCGTGTGTGTGTGTATGAATGCAAATGCGTGTCTACCTTTTGTTGCGGTCTGTGTGTGGCCCCGGCGCCTGATATCTCCGGTGTTGTGCGCTGCCTGCCACGATGCCAGGACAAGGCTGGATACTGTTTACCAACATAGGCCACATGGCTCGGCCCCTCCCCACCTCCTCTTCCCTTTTTCTCTCGCGCTCTCCTCCTTCCCTCTGTGCATCCTGTGTTGGGCCTTAGCCCAAATATGTGCCATTCAGGAGTCTGTTCAGGCGCTCTCTGTAGATGGCTGAAGATAAATCTGTTGCTACGGCTTGCATAGCCATTTAGCACAACAGTGTGTTCACAGAGGGTGTAAGAAAGTGACTTACAGAGAAGGGAAATAATACAACATAAAATACATACTCCTTGATGAATTACGCTAATCCCATTGAATGGATGCACCCAGCACCATATGATATCATCGTTTTTCTTTCACCAAATGTGATATATTGCTTTTTTTACAGTATGAATGTTTTTTCAGAGCTACAACTGACATTCAGCTACTTGCAGAACCAAAATGATCCTAAGGTATGAGCCCATGTGAGAGACAAGGCTATATGAAGACAGATGACTTTGTTTTTTGGAGTTCAGACAGTACAAGACTGAGCCTCTCAGTGGGGGGAGTGGCACTGGTGGATTACATAACAGGGGTCTGGTGTCTCTGTGCACACTAACTGTATATGTGTGCGTATGGGACAGGAGTCTCTGTGTATGTGTGCGCATGTGCGCCCTCATGGGACTTCCCTCACCATCTGCCTAATGACTTATCCCGCTTGGTTATAGGATAAAAACAAGTTCACGGACAATAACACTGGGAAAAAAATGGGGGTAAAGAAAACAACATACTGCAGCCAAAAGAAGTTGTTTGGTTCAGGGGTAAGATTAAGTGTAACATTTTATATCACTGCTCCGCATTCAGTGCCACATTTCTTGCCAGTATTAAATAAACATAAAGCTGATTGCCTCAGCTATGCTAATACATTGCTTTGCAATGAATCTACCCTTTTCCAGCCCTTCTCCTTAACTGCTAATTCAACCTGACATTACTGGGTTTGACATTACAGCTGACACTGGGTGAGAGAAAGGGTACACCCTTGAGAGGTCACCAGTCCATCACAGAGCTAACACAGAGGGACAGACAGCCATTCACGCTCACAGTTAAGCTATCTGCTCTAAAATGAGGCTAATTGTTTTAGAAGGGAGCTGACGGTCGGGGAGTAGCCATCTTCTGCGTTAAACAGACATATGGCCATGGCTTTTCCCTGATTAATATCCATTATCTCTTTGCCCACTGACCGCCAGGCCAGAACTGCTCAGACACAGACGCACAAACACACACACACACACACACGACGCAACTCTAATGGGCTTACACCCCACTGATGGATGTGCATTAAAGCTACACAGGAGATAGTGTGGCATGTTGCGGGTTTGTGTCATCTACTTTGAGATCTTCATTACCCCTGCCAATCACACTAGCCACAACATTTCCATTGTACTGTAGGACACCGGATCTGTATTCAACAGATTAACCTTCCCATATGGAGGAAAACAACGGCGCCTGTATGTATCCATACACAAGTGTGTTTGTGTGCACGAAATGTGCCCACCCTCTGCACAATGGCATGCCCATCAACCATGTGCCACAATAAGCTCTGTTTGCCAGGAGCCCCGATATCTGTGTGTGCTGTGCATGCATGAGGGGGGATGTCACCATCTGTTGTGGGGTCCACTACGGTCGACAGGTGTCTCAAAAATGGTGTGTGTTGGGGTTGTGTTAGGTAGAGCCTGATACAAGGAGGGTATCAGGGGGTATTGGGGCAGAAAAACATGGATGTGTGCGCGTGGTGGAGGCAGTTCCTCTAGGGAGCCCTACTGCCCTAGCTGAGTAATATGCAGCCGTGACAAAAAACTGTGGAGCTACAGTAATTGCAGAACACATAGTGGACAGCAAAGCAAGAGAAGGGGGAGGGAGGGAGAGAGGGAGGGAGTACAGGGAGAGAAAAAGAAGGCCAGAGTGTTTGATCAAAGTTTACCAAAGTCTGAGGAGATTTGCATACAGATGGTACTGTAGCACAGCCCCCTGGAATACCTTTCCCTCTCTTTATTTTTCTTTCTGCATCTCCCTCCCTCTCTCTCTCTCCCTCTCTCTCTCACTCACACACACACACACACACACACACACACACACACACACACACACACACACACACACACGCACGCACACAACCACTCGCACAAATGTAATAGGGTGTCATTGAAGAATCCATGAATAGCCTTTCAAGAGTGCGTTCTGAGGAAGAAACGGCCTTGGCTGCACAACACAGCACCTACAAAAAGAAAGCAAAAGTGAAGGAGGGCAGTTAAGAAAGACAGAAAAAGAAAGAACACTAAAAAGTAAGAATAGGTAATGATTAAGACAAGATGGGAAGAGAGGGAATGTAACAATAGAAAGATAACAAAGAGGAAAAGCCTTACTGCATCAATAATTACGCAAACAGCTTTCCCCAGTAAATTTTATGTTTCAGCAGTCATGTAATGCACATGTGTTCAGTAATGTATCTAGATTGAAATTTATGAACTTCCCAAACTATCAATCATCAGACTATATTGACTTTGAATGTAACCTCTTTAGGGAGTGCTGTCCTCCTACATAAGTTACATATTTCTTCCAAGTCATTGTTATAAGGCAAGCCACAGACAATTAACCAGCTGTTTTGACTGTCTCAGCCCCTGCACAACATGACATCTAACAGTTAAAGCTACAAGTATGCCCCACACCAGCCTGGGCTTGCTGTCAGCTGCTGAAATTCTCACAGGTTAAAAGGATATTAAGCTGCTAGTTTTTGTGATTGATTTTGAATACCAACAGATTTCTGAATCACAGTGTTTCTCAGCTGAAGTTCAGAGAGACTGAAGTGTCATTAAGTAATTTATAAAGCAATTTTCAAAATAGTTCTTACAAGGTTCTTTACTTTACTTCTACCAGAAGGATTAGAAATCATCACCTTGTCAAAAATAACTGCCCAAGTCATTTTTTCAGGTTTTTCAGAATAGCCATAAAACTGAACAAAACATTGAAAATATGATGATTTAGGCAAAAATAAAACTTTTGTCAAAAAAATGACTTAGGCCATTATTTTAACAAGGTGGCGATATGAAGATACAACAAATGCTGATGTGACAACATGTGAAATAACCAGGACAGAACAACATTTCTGCATTAATGAAGCAAAATCCTTTTAGATGGCATGATTCCATAAGCAGCAAGCGAAAAAATACGCTAGATAACACCTGTTTAACTGCTCATTAACACAAATATCTAAACAGCCAATCACATGGCGGCAACTCAATGCGTTTGGGTATGTAGACATGATCAAGGTGATCTGCTGAAGTTCAAGCTGAGCATCAGAATGGGGAAAAAAGTGATTTAAGGAACTTTGTATGTGGCATGGTTGTTGGTACCAGATGGGCTTGTCTACTACAAAAATCAGCTGGGGTTTTCCCACACAACCATTCCTAGGGTTTACAGAGTATGGGCCAAAATATGGTCAGAAAAATATCCAGTGAGCAGTAGTTGTCTGGGAGAAGACTACTGGCTAGAATGCTTTGTGCTGAAAGGAAGACAGCAATAACTGAAATTACCACTTCTTACAACCAAGGAATGCAGAAGAGCATCTCTTTACACACATCACATGTAGACCACACTGGGTGCCTCTCCTGTCAGCTAAGATCAGGAAACTATGGCTACAGTCCACTCACCAGAGTTGGACAACAGAAAATTGGGAAAATGGTCTGATGAGTCTTGGTCTCTGCTGTGACATTTAGATGGTCTTGAACGTCACAATGAGTTCACACTACTCAAATGGTACGGTCATGATTTTTCAATCCAATAGAGCATCTTTGGGATGTGGTGCGAGATTCAAAACATGGATGTGCAGATGCTATATAGTGCCATGATAAATTGGGGTAGCTCTGAGGGGGAAAAAGGTCCAACCCAGTAAAAGCAAGCTTTACCTAATGAAGTGTCCAATGAGTGCATGTGGTCTGTTTTTCAAAATTAAGTTACCAGTATCTCCAGACAAACGTGTGGTAGTTAGTGGCAGCCGGCCAGATATATACATTCTCTGGACAAATAAAAACCTTTGAAGACAATTGTTTGTCGAATATTTAAACACAAGTTGTTAGTTTTAGTTTAACTGTGTTGCAAAGAGTAATTGTCAAGGAATGAACCACTGACCTTTCGAGCCCCATGTTACTTCTAGCCTGCAGTGCGTAACCGTTGTTTTACTGCATGATTTAGAAGGGGTACTCACACCAGCACTTACTCATTGTTATACAAAATTCTTTTACATATGGTTGGGACACAATATGAAGCAAAAGCTATGCTTTAGCGGTTAGTGTAAATAATCTGACCTAATGCGATTACTGTGTATACAGCAGAAACAAAAATACAAAACACCCTGTGTGTTAAACTATGTTAAACTAATTAAACGTCTTTTGAAGCATGTCTTTTTTCCTCTCTTTGTATCTTTGCATATGAGTGTTGTGCCTGTTTGTGTGTATTACAGAGCACTCCCCATCTTGTTCTGTGCATACGTGTGTGTACACTTATCCCACAGTGCGTGTGTTTATTTAGGGTAACCACCAGGGCACTTCTGTGTTTGTACATTTGAAGTGAGATTGATTCATGACTGTTCCTCCAGAGGAAACAGATAACAAATGGTTTTCTGGTCCAATAAACACCGTCTGCCTGTAAAACAAATTAGAGTAAACTAAACCGTCCTCTGCATGCACCAACACATGCTTAATAGATGGCTGGCTGGGAAACTCTCTGGTACAAAGGTAAAACTCAGCAAGAGACGTATTGATTAAACCTTCCAGACTCCCTGGAGGTCTTTGCTGCTAATCAATGAGTATGTGTTTGACTGGGGCAAAACTATGTCAGAAGTGCACCAGCAGTACAGCAAAAATAGATTCTAAACAGTATTTGTAACATGCAAATATGAACCAATCACATTTGCAGGGCACGTCAAGTGGGTTACTTTTATTAGTAACTCTCATTAGAGGACAAACCAACAGAGACTGATATAGTCTGTATTTAGACTCTTAATGAACATATTATTTAATTCAGTTATATATTTATATAGCACCAAATCACAACAACAATTGATTCAGGTCAACTTGGCACTTCTTGGCGACAGTGGAAAGGAAAAACTCCGGCAGAACCAGGCTCAGGGAGGGGCAGCCATCTGCTACAACAAGTTGGAGGTGAGGGTAGGGAGACAGGAGGAAATATATTACACAAATATGTTTCAGGTTTTAACATTCAAGCCTGCCATTCACTTTGGATGATGTTACCAAGCTGAATTGCTTGCAGTGGTTCAATTTATTAAATGCCAGTGCTGCTGCTGGCCAAACAAATCACGTTATGAAATATCCAGACAGTTAGGTTGTTACCTGTGTAGTTCATTGTGTTCAATCAAAATGGCAAAGTTTTTGTGAGTAATTACACTGTTGTATATGAATGAAGCTAGTATTAGCATAAACACTAAATGAAAAAAAGTTGAATAATTGCATACCTGAGAATCCTCTATAACTCTTCTGACTTTGTGGTAAAAAGAAAAGATAAAACCTCTGCATGATTGGTGGTCACTGTGCAATGCTGAGGGTTGTTGGGTCTTTATCTTACAATCTAAAGCACCTCAAGGTGTCTGTTTGTTGTGATTTGGCGCTATATAAATAAAACTGAATTGCTGATGCACAGTGCACAACACGTTATATATGAAAGAGTCCTCGGTAGCACACCTTACCTAACTGAAAAGTCACTGAAGTCTGCATGGGAACATCTGGATAAACCAGAATTGTTTTGGAAACAGGTGCTGTTGACTGATTGTGCACAAAGCCTGGGCTGGGGGTGAGAACAGGATGTACGGGGATGGAGTGTGAGTGGTTTAGGAGCATTTTTGCCTTTTCAGCAACAACCTGCCCCCAAACCACCATTAAGGAAACAATACTGACATTAAACTTGGATTTGTTTTTATTCTAAAAAAAATGTTTTTTCTTAGCTCAAATGAAGGTAGTTACATTAGAAAAATGTGTAAAATACAGAATGAGTATAGCAGTTGCTTTTGAAACTACTGAACTTAAATGAGCACAGTCTACCACTTAGGTTGTAATTTATTCCTTCTTTTCCTCCTGTTTCACATATGTACGGCATGAAGAGTTAGGGATTTATTTTTCTCTACTTTACCAAGCATGCGAGTGCTTTTGCAAAGTCTAATTAATCACCTCTGCAGCATGAAATGCGATATGTAAAAGAAACTGCAGTGCTACTAATACTATGAAAATAACTCAGTCCGAAACACCTATTTTAGATATTAACAATAAATTACATTGACATGTGATCACTGTGATTATGTTATGAATATTAAAATGTACTCTTTTTAAGCCATGACATTTTCTGTAGTGCTGCAAGCTTTATTTTAAAAATAACTGCCTGAATTTACACAAGGTAATACTGATTTGATATCCTACAACTGGGAGCTGAAAGGGGCTCTAGGACACGCATGGAGACGCTATCGACACTTCAGGGGCGACCCTGCTGCTCGACAGTTATCTGTCGGTTTGATGGTGAGCTAGAGTGCGACAGGGCAGAGGACGGGGGCCGAGCGGGTCAGCAGAATCCTCAGCAGGAGCCTCGCTGACACATGTGGGACAGAGCTCAGTGGAAATCGGGTTAATGAATCGTAGACAGAGGGAAACGGCAGGGTTACTCGTCTTTCAATATCCCCATCATTATCAGCTTGACCAGCACTCATCTGCACAACACAGGGAGAGAAAAAGATGAGGAGGTCAGTAGGTGGCAAATCTGGACCTGTGAAAAGGATTTCGGACAATAGATCATAGATGTGTGTAAAACAAAGCAACTGCTACTGAAGCGTCATGGCGCATTTTAAAGGAAAGAAAAGATGGTTCTCTCTCTTTTTGTGAGACATCATGTTATATGATTCACTGTGACCATTAAGTACCATGTGAATATTTGATAGTTTAGCTATTTTCCCTTCTGCATGGATTCTCTACAAGCCCTTTTGTGCCTTTGTAAGAAGATATTCTCTGGTGGGTCTTTGGTCCATGACCAGTCCATTACAGGCTTGTCTGCCTTTGCTGTCACTTCTTTTCGATGGATCAGTGAGCTTCAGGCAGAACCACCAGTCTCAATTTTAATAATACCAGCCTGCTTCTGCGCGCAGACTCAACTCAGATGCAAATCACTGCTTCTTATTAAATTGGTTAAAGCAAATTCACTCCACGTCTACACCCCTTCTTCCTGCAGTTGTTACTGTTCTTGAAAGGTATACACTGACAACCTGACACTAGTGAAATAAAGCTTTTAATTACTGAAGAAAATCAGGACAAATAGCCTGAATCCAGCCTATTCACACACATAATTCGCCTATCTAAGAGGATGAAATATATTAGCATATTTAATTGCCGGCTTATGCCCATCTCTTGTGTTTGACAGCTGTTGAGTCAGACGACAGCATTGTCCGAATATGAGTCATTGCACGCTAATCTAATCAGGGAAACCCTGGTTGGGGATTGAGCTAGCATTTTGGACATCCGTCAACAAGCTCTCAGGATTACGCAGAGGGTTAATTACAGAAGAATCAGATTCAGAGAGATGGTGCCTTTAACAGTTGTAAGAGTAAAGTAATAGTATTCACAAGCCACAAGCTGATGTGAATGAATGCCTACAGAACAGCCTGAGACTAGGATGCTGTGGTAACTCAGGCATGGCATTGATTACTTTAATTGGTGGACCAGGAGCAAGGAACATTATTGGATTTGATTTAACCCCATCAAAGAGACACTTCAGATACAATCCGCCAGTACACTAGCCATTGATGGATGTATGCACTATTGGTAACATTTAATGTCCATGTGGGATTATACATCAAACAAATGTCTTATTTTATAACTCCTCCACCCTGATCTCCAAAGTCCTCAAATGTATCCTTGATTAATCTTGATTCAGACTCAGGAAAATACTTAAATCAGGGTTTTTTCAAGTTAATTTGTCAGTACAAGCAAGTATAAAGAGAAAGTTGCATCAGAAACTGCCACAGTAAAGGGTCCAAACATGTGTGTTAGATCGATTGGTGATTCTTAATTGTCCATGGATAAATGTGACTTGTAGCCTAAAGCTCTTTGAGGGGTCAGTATGACTAGAAATGCACTATAAAACCACTTCCATATCCTTGTCTTGCAAAGGTGGTTGAGCAATAATACATGAGCAAGCCAGGAAAATGCACTAGACCTACTCCTAGTCTTTCCTTTTTATCTGTGTTGGGACATTTCCTAACCTTTTTATTTTCAGAAATTGTGCATCATTTGATTTCATCAAGCTTGAATGGGCAAAACAGTTTCTTGGTTGCTAAAGGTAAAAAAAAAAAAAAAAGGTTATTGGTTATTGCTACAACTACCTGCAACTGAAGTATCACAGTAACAGGAATAACTCCACTGATGACACCTCAACCAGTCAAAATCCAAGATTTACTACAAAGGGTGTACTGAGCCTATATTTCCTCATTTGTTTCTCTCATATTGGTGTCTAAAATAATGAGATATTAATTACAGGTTCAAAACATAATCAGTACATGATCTCAATTTCTTTTTCTCTTTCCATTCTTCCTCTATCTCTCTTGTGCATACACAAAGTTATATGAGATACACAGCCCAATACACTGACACATTCAAGTGAGTGTGCAGAATGCCATTGATGCTCTGCTCTGGCTTCATCCATCACTGATAATGGCTGAGGACAGCTGTGTGTTCAGTCCCCCCCCCGCCCCCCACCCCCACCCACTCCATCATACCGCAAGCTTGAGGCGGAAGGATGGATTGGAGGAGGGGTGTATTTATTCTACTCTACCTCCTAATCACACACTAACCATCCTGTAATACTATCGTGAAACTTCCACCCCCCACGCTAGAGAATACCCGCCCGGGGCCAGGCCCAGATGGCCATGGCCGGCAGTGGTCTGTGTTTTGCCTCTATCTGGATGTGCACTGGGGCTGGAATTGGAATCACTGATGCAAAACTGTGTTACACACAACCACGCACAGACACAGAGATGAGTGCCTTCATGCACTGCTATGCATGCACCGCTATGCATACTCCCACTTTTGCAGTCTCACGCACACATCAGTACACACACACACTAAATAAGGATGCAGTGTTTAGACTGGAGTTAATGAAGAGATAACAGCTGATGTAATTTGTTTCCACATGAATGAAGTCTGTCAGAGTTCCATTCTGGCTGATATTTCCGATTTCATACACTACCTTCAGTGTCTGTGAGTTGAAGGAGGCTTTTAGAAACACTCTGCCCTGGAACGACCTTATTCAACTGAATTAATTCACTGGGAGCAAACTGCTATATAGCACTGGTTTCGAGATTAAATGTGCTATAATCACCTATTTTCACCGTAAAGAAGTCTTTGGTGTCTTTTGGAATAATGTGCTTGTTCTCAGGAAGTCACTGTGAGCTTTCATCACTTTGTATTTGAAGTGTTTGTACAACCACACACTGTCAGCAAAGTAGCATAAATGAGGTAATAAGTCCACAGCGAGGTCTGTGTTAGGTCAGTGACTATAGATGACACACTGAACTTGGAACATTGTTTCTAGACGCTGCTGTTTAATATATACCCATGTTGTCCTCTACTAAATAAATGTAATTTTATTCTATTGTTAGGAGGTTGCCAAGCAACATCATGGCATCAATATAACATTTATATTATAATATTCAAGTTGTGTGGCTATAAACAAGATGTTACTGTCTTCTAATTAAAGAGATATGATGCATTTATAAGGTGTTATAGGTGCATAAATGCTGAAGATGGATAGCTGGAGCCTATCCCAGCTATCATAGGGTGAGAGGCAGGGTACACCCTGTACAGGTCACCAGCCTGTCGCAGGGCTAACACAGACAAACATTTGTACCTATGGGCAATTTTAGAGTGACCAATTAACCTAACCCCAGTAACTGCATGTCTTTGGACTGTGGGAGGAAACTGGAGTACCCCAAGGAAACCCACACAGACACGAGGAGAACATGCAAACTCCACACAGCGAGATGCCTGGGCCAAGGTGGAATTGAACCCAGACCTTCTAGATGTTTTTCCAGCTGTGAGGCAGCAGTGCTAACCACCACGCCACCGTGCTACCAGCCAAGTTTGGCTGTTAAACAGAGTTTTAGTGTATTATAATAACAATATAATAATAAGATATGCAATTCACTGACACTGTACATCTCCACTGTCTTTGATCCTGCCAATTTATGCCCCAATATTACATTTTATAAAGTGATCCTGTCTTTTAAGCAGTATAGTATTGAGGTTTTACACACACACACGACCACTAATTTATTTGCCATTTTGGACATGCGACTATCATGTAGGATCAAGTGAATAAGGCAACAGTCACACAGGCTTAGAGATCAGCCCGCAACCATCTGGCAACCACCGGTCATGAGAGAAAAACGAGTATTTGCTGACCAGTTGCTGGAAGCGGGTGATGGTTGTTGGTGTAATGACTGCTAAATCCCAGTCATACAGTTCTACAGACTGGTCAGTTACACCCCCGCCCCACCCCCACCCCCACCCATCCACCCAAGGTAACCATCTGTCACTAGGGAAAATGTGTATTCTCCTTCTGGTTGGCAAAAACCTCCCTGTAATTGTGTTGGTTACAAGCATATTCCTATTATTGCTATAGTTTGAATGAAAGTGATAGTAAAAGTGAATAAAAACGGTGCCCTTTTGAAACATACTGGCTCAGGCACAACTTTTACTTTGAAGGAGATCATTGTCCATTTCCTTTCTGTGTCACACTATATCAGGTTGTACTACCACTGGTTAGTAGTTAGCAAGTATTTGCACAAAAACAGGCGCCGGTGGCAACCTGCTAACAACCAAAGAGGTTTTTGGTGCAGCACTTTTTTTTGCAACCAAGTTCATCCAGTGAGAGCCAGAGACCTCCAGGAACCACTGCCAACCAGTGAGAGAATACACATTTCCCTAACAACCAGTGGCTGTATCAAGTCCACTATGACTTTTCTCTTGAAAATACAGTATGAGAATATAACTTCTTGGAAGACGAGCTCATGGAGATGGTAGGGGAGACTGAAGCCAGGTGACAAGTATTTATGGGTTTGCTTAATAGTTTGACGAAGCCCAGCATGCAACATGGGAGTGTATTAACTGCTAATGTGAACTAGGTGAGGTAGAAAGATAAAACTGTGGACATGGATCATCAAGAACCATAAAGCTTTTACAGTCTCAAAAATGCTCTCTTCTGAAGGCACACCTGTAACATTCTTCCTAAAGTTCATTTTTCTTAGAGACACATTTTCCACACTAAAGTAAGGTGTTAAAATACCTACCTATACATGATTCATGGCTTGAGTCAAAACTGACTGTATGTTTTTATAAATGAGGCCATTTATATGTTTATATATTTTGATGAGTTACTACCAAAACAAGTAGATATGTACTGTTTTCAGTTGAGCCAGAAAAAAAACATGTTTTTACTTTCTAAGCTGTTTGCAAAATTCCTGCTGGATTATAATGAAATGATAGCAATAGAATCTGTCATCAGCAAATTATTCCGATTTTATCATGCAGAGAACAACAATGGGTTTTATTTACAGTACACATTTTCCCATATTATTGACTAATCTGTAATCTAAACACCACAATGAGGTCATTTCCAGTAAATCTCCACAGATGGCAAGCTAATGCTATTCAATTAGCAGGTGATGGAGAAGGATGGAACATCGATCCCCAACAAAACACCAGTCCAGCACACTCCCTTCTATAAAGGACACCTGTCAGAAACAAGAGCCTCTTTTACCCCGGCTGTTAGAGAAAAGCATTCTCCTTGTCTCATCATCATTTAAGACTTAGGCACTTCAAAGCTGGCCAGGTACAATAGCAGTGAGCAGGCCTGCCTTCAAAAGAACAGCACAAGTTATGGTGGGGAGAAGAATAGCCCTGTAAATCATAATAGAGAGGAAAATATAAAAGACGAGGCAGAGAGACGCAGTTCACCTGTTCTCTGTAACACAATCACTTAACGATCCTCAGGGCGCATTGTGCGGGAGGGCACTCCTGTAGCTTGCGCCCTCGCTTTGTGCCCTGCTGGAGCACAGAGATCATCTTCCCCCTCTCCACAGACCCCCTGACCTTCTCTCTGTTCCACTCGCACACACACACCCATCAAAATTACCCTTACTCCTAACAGATTAAGATCAATGTCATTCATCGCGTTTAGAGTATCAGCCTTTGATTTGGGCCAAAGAAAGGGAAGGGAGGGCACACAGGGCACCTGGGAGCTGTATAAGATAGGAAAAAACTGTCCTCCATTAGATGGAAATGAAAGTGGATTTTTTTACTTTCCCCCTGAGCTTGTGTGTGCTTTAGGTGAATGGAAGTGGATCTTTAAAGTTGCTGCAGGTTAGAGAAATTTGCATATTTACATTTTCTGTTAAGCAAATGCTTAATTAAAGAGTGTCACTCCAAAATATAAAAAGTAGTGCTGTTTTCTGAGACACTATAAGACTGCAATAGTGGGGTGTCCAGCCTCAGTCTGGACAAATCCACTCTGCTAATCAACATTACTGTCTCAGCTAGGCTGTATGCCTACAGCTACCTTTGCTCAAACACTGTTAAAACTTCTCTGTGCAAAGTCAATGAGAATCTGATTCTAAAGAAGAAATGGAATAACTCGTATCCAAATGGAAATTTATGCTTCACTCCTGACAACATGAGATGAGTACAGATAACTAAAAACATTATTGCTAGTTTTTGAAAGTTAGCAAGCTGACAGGATTGGTTTCTTTGAATGTTAGGTATAAAACACTGGCTGTCTGAACGTGATTATTGTTATAATACTACACTTCCAAGGTGTGAATGCTCCTCCTTGGCACTTAGACAAGGTTAAAAACTTACAAAGGGCTTTTAAAGTTTTTTTACACAAAAATGTTCAACAGCAGTTTAATTGGAACTGTTTCCATAAATTAGCATAATGCTACATCACACACACATTACACTGTATTGTACCTGGGCTGTGCGCTTGTGCTTATTTGATTGGCCAGTGATGCGTGCTGCCAAACGAGCCAGATGATCCTGCTGTTTTTGCCCCGAGTGTGCCATGTAATCTTATAATTGAAACAAATAAAGAGGATGCATTTTTGAACACAGTCTTTAAGTTATTAGGCCCAACCCCCTTTGCTTCCCTCTGCATTACCACAGGGATTCCTCTGTGTATCTAGTCCCAGACCTTTGACCCTGCCCATAGGTAAGCTTAGCTTTTGGACAGCACTGACCCTTTTCTATACATAGCTTTTTTCCATTGAAGTTTCAGACTCTCCTATCACTACTCTCTCTGCTTTCCTACCACCCCCAACATCCCCACCCTTGGAGCCACCAGGGTATGTGACGGTCTAAATGCCCCCTTTTGTTGGCAGAATGGGTCTTTTGTCTGCACCCCCTGCCTGTGCTGACTAAGGGACATCCAGTGAGCCCACTTTAGAGTCCACATAGGGGTATGAGAGCGCTGGAAACAGAGGGTCAGCTTAAGCCACCCTCCACTCCCTCCCCCCAAGAGTGTTTGAGGAATTTCCTGATTCAATAACTTTTTAAATAGCTAGTCCCCTTGCCTTTTTATACCTCAAACAGCAGCTACTCTCATCCTCACACCTTAAGTTCACCAATTGGCCAGGCCATAACCTCTACACTGAAGCTGTACTGGACACTTTATTAGGTACATCTTGCTAGTACTGTATTGGAGCCCCTTTTGCCTCAAGAACTGCCTTAATTCTTCATGGCACAGATTCAACAAGATGCTGGAAACATTCCTCAGAGCGTTTGCTCCATGTTGGCACAACAGCATCACACAGTTGATGCAGACTTGTCAGCTGCACATCCATGATTTGAGTCTTCCATTCCAGCTCATCCCAAAGGCAGCCTATTGGATTGGATTTTTCAGTACAGGTAACTCATTGTCATGCTGAAGAAACCAGCTTGAGACGACTTGATCTTTGTGACCTGGAACCAGCCATTCGATGTTGGATACTCTGTGGTCCTACAGTAGAAGAATGGATATGGTCAGCAACAATACTCAGGTAGGCTGTGGTAGTTAAACAATACTCAGCTGGTATTTATGTTGTTTACACCAAATTCTGACCCAACCATCCAAATATCACAGCAGAAATTGAGACTCATAAGACCAGGGAATGTTTTGTTTTTTTTTTACAAAAACCTCTTCTGTAGTCCAGGTTTGGTGAACTGTTCTTAGCTGACAGGAGTGTCACCTGATGTAGTCTATTGCTGCCATAGCTCATCTGCTTCAGGGTTTGACATGTTGTGTATTCACAGATCCTCTTCTGCATACCTTGGTTGTAACAAGTGGTCATTTGAGTTACTGTTGCCTTCCTATCAGCTCAAAGCAGTCTGGTCATTATCCTCTGTCCTCTGGCATTAACAAGATATTTTTGTCCAGAGAACTGCAGCTCACTGGATATTTTCTCTTCTTTGGATCATTCTGTGTAAATCCTGGAGATGATTGTATGGGAAAATCCCTGTAGATTGGCAGTTAATAAAATAACAAGCCCGTCTGGTACCAATAACCATGCCACATCTCTTAAATCACCTTTCTCCACTATTCTGATGCCTAGTTTGAACTTCAGCAGGTCATCTCGACCATGTCTGTATGCCTAAATGCATTAGGTTGCTGTCATGTGATTGGATGATTAGATATTTATGTTAACAGGCAGTTAAAAAGGTGCACCTGAAAAAGGATCCAGTGAGTACATATGAGGCTCAGTTATGTACAACATGTACATTTCTCCAGGTAAAAATTTTCACCAGAGAACAATATGAGTTAGATAAATGTTCAGTCTATCTGAACACAAATTTAGCTTTGAAATAAGTGTGCAGGGGTTACTCTTTAAATCAGTGCTATATTCTAACAGTTTTGCACCTAAATAATATGTAAATCATTCCACCATTTCTCTTTAGGGTTCTAAGTACAACTTTGAATGCCTTGCTAGAGCAGTACAAGAATAGCAGAACAATTTATTTATATTCAGGTGTGGAGGTAATCTAATCCACTTTGATTTTATCACCATGCCTTCAAAGATGCCTTTTAAGATACTTTTATCAGGTAATTTTATGAAAATGTATGAAAAAGTACTTCAATGATTCATCTTCTAAGTGTGTCCGTAATGATCCTTCTAGAGTACAGGTCAGTTCATGGCTGATAATTAAAAGATTTTTTTTAAATACACCCCATAAATTTGGCCACTTTAGTGAAGACAGGATCAGCAGAAATGCAAACTGGATTGTGACAGGCCACAGATTTAATGTCAACATGACACAGCCATTCTCCAGTATCCTGATACTTCCCACAAAAGTAAAAAGACACTTTCACTAAACATGTCAGTATGAAATTTAAGCAGTGAGGTTTTTTATCTTGAGCAAATAAAGTGTGGAAAGGAACAAGAACACTTAATAGGTGGTGGTGGTGGTGGGGAGATAAATGAGATTGGTAGCATCTGGGATTATTACTTTATTCCTCTAACAAGAATCTGCTCACACAACAGTTTGTGTGCCAATATTAATCCCCCTAACATCCTTTTTTAATAGACATCCATTAACATGCTTTTAAAAAAAATGGTGCTTTTAAACAATACCTAATTCACTGCATACATGAGAGCACACATTAGTGCTGAATGGCATTTACTGGCCATCCTTTAAACAGCTCCCTTTAAAATCCAATCCCCTAATGTATCCAAATCGCACGGCTGTCCCGGACCATATATCTTTAATTGTACGTCGGTCCACTTTAACAAGAGTCAGACGCCTGCTAAGGACTCCTCTACATCAAAAAGCTGCCGCCCAGCACCTCATATCCTCTGCCGTCACAATGCTGCTGTTTCCACCACCCATGTTCATAAAACATACTTTCCTCCCTCCACTCCTGACCCCCTCCTTTCACTTTGATTGGGCTAATTGTGTTTCCTGCTAAATGCAGTAAACTTAAGGGAAGCTAGGAAGTGCATATGCACGTACCCTGGAGCGGCTATACAAACTCAAATTCACACTACAGGCAGCTTCTCTAACAAGAGGCCATTAGAGACAATAGGCCGACTCGTTCACTTTCTGAGGGTCCAATTTACATGGCAGTGGCAGGTACTAAAGCCTCTTGAGCCCTTTGGATTATAGACTCCTCTTTTGACACCTCTCCCATGGTCATGTGTTGGAAATAGCTCATTATGTTTCAGTGGTTTTAACACACAAACATCAGTTTGAGCATCTATCTATACCATGATGGGAGCGCTCCATATTTTAGTAACTTGCAACACGTGGCCCAGCCGGATCTCACTATTCATTGGTTTTCACCCAGGAAACCATCGCGAAATCATACTGTGGTTGCCTTTGTTATCACAGTCTGCCACTCTTTCTCTCTTCTTTCCCCTCTCTTTTCCTTTTTCAATCTGGGTGAGCTCTAGTTGAACAGAGGGTCTCTGTGGTGGGATGAGGAAACACTGGACCACTTCAGAGCCCATCCCAAAACCACACCAAGTTTTACTTACTATCAAGAGCTGTATTTCTCTTTCTCTACCCTCTACTCTCTCTGTCTTCTCATATCTGAAACCTCATCCTTCTCTGTGCTGGTGACCTGGTCTGTGTGTTGCGGCCTTGGCAGTGGCAGACAGCGTGTTACTGAATGGGAGGGAAGTCATATGTTAGCAGTTTGAACCTACAGCCCCAATTAGAGGCAGCTGTTGCTGCACTATCACACCACATCGGAGGGGGGGGCGGGTGGGGGGTGAATTTATGGTCTGCGTCTCCGTGGTGACCCTTGTTTGATGTGCAGAAAATTAGGAAGTGAATGACTTCCTGTGGGTTGCTGCTGGAAGGGGCAGCTCCATCCAATAATAAAAAACAGAGTACGAGAGAACAAGGAAAGCAACAGCTGAAAACTAGGATGAATGTTGTGGCAGCAGGGTCAGGTTGTGTGCTAACAGAAGCCGGGGGTCATCCTTATAGGCAGCGCCATTGCGCACCCATTCCTCTCACACATACATGTGGGTGCATGCTGACAAACTCGGCCCCAAGTTTTGTACAGCTCTCAATTAAATCACACACTCGAAGACAAAAATCAGTCGACGCATTGCAGGATTCAGCGTAGCGTCACTTTACACACAGTCTTTGGGCTCCCACAAGAACACGCCTGTGCAAGTAAGCCGCTCAGATCATATTTACAAGCTTGGCAAGATGAGTTAAAAGTCCAAGTGGTAAAAGACACAGAATACATCAAAGACGAAAACGTATGTCCCTATAGATTAAGAAGAAAAGCCAGTCACATCTGTCCAGACTTGTAATTTCAAACATCTTTAGTAATCTTCTGTCAAATTGGCAGCACAGAAGTTTCTTTTAAGACCACCTGTAAAGCTCATCTAAAAAGCTTGATCTTAACCTAAATACCATTTGCTAGTTGCATAGCAACACTTTGTTTTTCCACTTGCTTCATCACCACATTGGATGTCAGTTCAACTTTGACCTCTTGAACCAGAAGTAATGACCCTTGCTGATTTTCTTCCCAATTCAGAGGATCTGCGCCCACTCAGGAAAAGCCTCTTGAATAAAAATAAGTTGTATTTGATTCTCAAAATTCCACACAGTCAAGTGTTAAGTTAGTCAATAAAACTTTCTAACAGACTCTGCTAGTCACTGTATGAGCAACAATAGAGCCAGATTGCGATGCTCGTCCTCTTTTGTTTCTCTCCAGCTTTTCTGGTGAATGAAACACAATGGGAAGGAATGCACTGGTTTCTGGTTGAGTGCTAAACCCAATCGGGATGATAACAATGTGCTTTAAAGGACTAGGAGAGTCTTTAAGGATTCTCCATAGCATCAGATTAGTTTGTTGCCAACTACCCCCTGTGGCCACTTATTCATGTGCAATGTAATGCTAACTAACCGCTAAACAACACAAACATAAACACAAAACCTTCTTCACATTTGCTAAATTCTTGTACTTTTATGCATCCCATTAATCATCAAGCTAATTACAAACAAGCAAACACGTTACGAGAGTCTATTAGGGCTTGTATTTTAACCTTAAAATTTGCTTCGTCCTTAGTGAAAACCTGCAGCATTTGAACCAAAATGATGTTTTGGTTTTTTTTACACATGAACTTTGGAGTCAGGTCGGGGCATTGTCCACAGTTACACTATCTCAAATGTAGCACAGAGCAGGATGTGATTCACATAAGCCAAACTTCACTACTGGAAATGCTTAGTTTTGTTTAGGCAAAGTTGTTGCCTGAGTACAGTAGGATGCAGGACACAGGACAGCTACTCACTAGCTTTGACAGTAACTGTGTTACCTGAGCTATCAGCGCAATAGGACTGGAGCTGGCAGGTTAAAGACTGTTTGATGTCCAGTCTGAATGTGTCACACAGTCACTGGCTGATGCCACAAATAAAGGTTCTGATTTGATACAATGTAACAACATAGACTCACCTAACAATCATGAATATATTTTCACTACTTGCCAGTCGTTTGCTGTATGCATTTTTACTATCCTACTTCATTACATGCAGGTAAAAGATACCTTTTATTAGCAAAGCAAATTCCTTGACCTAACAATGTGAATTGAATCCAGTAGAAATAAATACTGATTCTTCCAAACAGGAGTAAAAATCTGTAATCTTTTAATATGCCTAAATCTAATGTCACACATTAATATCCATATCAGTGTTGTGATACTGCATATTTAACTGCATAAGTCAGTCATTCATTGACATCTAAGCAAATCTATGAAGTCATAAAGAATGCAACTGGATTTGGGTTAGGAAACAGAAGCATATACACACACACATACGCCAGGTTTATCACAGTCAAAACAAACCAGTCAAGGATCCTTGAAGGCCTGTTCCATTCACAGGAACGTAGAGAGAAGGGAAAATATTCTGCTTTGATAAGAAACTGTTTTCTTATGGACAGCCAGAAGGGGTCCATGGTATCTTGTTTTGCTTAGTATTTGTTTTACTCAATGAGAACATGTGATGTGTCTGAGCTGGTATCTGGATTCCCATTACAACATGTACTTTGGTGCCATGAGAAAAGTATGTCTGCCTGTTGCTGATGGAAAAATTCCAAGGCTTTCATGAAGACATGGTGAGACAGTATTTAAATGGAGGGGAAAATGGGGCATATTTATTGTGCCAAGGGCCCTGATTTTCTATATTGCCACACCATGTAATTAAAAAAGAACATCAACAAACCCCATTTTTTTCAAGCCCCTCTTTTATTCCTTTTCCCTTTTCTTATTTCGTTTTCCATCTTTTTTCCCTTTTTACATTGAAAAACCATTGGCCTCTCCCCCCTCTCCTGCTTTTCTGTGCTGAGGGTCGCTGACAAAAGGAATTGTGCAAACGAGCCTTTAAAATCCCTAAATGGTTGTGGTCTGTGCACAAAGGGCCAAAGAATGCAGCGCTGGACAAAGGCTGGCCCTTGCCCCACCACTCCGCCCTGCAGTGATGGATCCGAACGGACGCATGAACGTGGGCTGGATTTGAGGCTGCCGAGGCACCATCTCGCCCCCCACTGGGCCAACCAAAAGGGACGGGCCTCAGGGATACACTGGAACCCCAGCCAAGTGCCTCAAAACAATCACGACCTGCTAACTAGCCTCGCCATCCATAGGCCTTGATTGATATGGGAAACGCATGCTTGCTTCCCCATACAGCACCCTCCATCACTCTTTATCATCCTCAAAGCCTGAAATTATTCCCCTTTTCAAAGTGAATGTTACAGATTAGATGTGGGCAGCCATTAAATTGTGATTTTATGTACATAACAGGTTTATATTAGGCCCAAAATTCATGTTTTATGAGTGTTCAATATGCCTCACGGGCACATAGGCTGTAACGAATGGCAGAGAAATATGAAAGCATGATGGTAAAGGTATGGAGAAACTACAATGAGTGTTTTATTAAGGCGATTGCCCCCCTCAAATTTAAGAAAAAAGTTAAATTGCATGGTTCAAGGATATGGAAAATGTGCTCTGACAACCCACATTAAAGCTATAGTAGAGCACGATGGTTTAAGGATCAGACAAACTGAAAACACGTTTGCTGGACTACAACAGCAACTCATTAGTTCACAATTTATAATAACTAGTGTGAGGAAAAGCAGTTGGAAAATGCAGTTTTGGTTGTTTCCCCATTATGTATCTATCAGTCCAATCCAGTGTTTGTTTTTTCCCTGTTTAGGATTAGAATCTATTCCAGTGTGCACTTTGCAAAAAGCACAAGAACGCACAACTTAGTGTTTTCAGTTCACCTGGTCTTCCAGTAATTCAAACACCCCAGGAGCAAGCACATTGCTGTGCACGGATCCATCACACTGTCCTGCTGTTGCTCCAGATAAATGGGGTAAAACATACCCAACAACAATACAGCAATATTAGCATTATGTAATCCATATCTAGGATGCAGGTGCACTGTGTGTCCATGCTTCAAGACTCAGATTGGCAGCTTAGTTCCTCCATGTCTTTAATATTTACAACAATCAGCAAGGAGCTTGATAGGGTTTTTCATAGGAACACGCTCAGTAAGTAGTTCAGCTAATAGCGTAACACATGAAAGCTCTGGCTACAAAACAGCCCCCAATTTGTTAAATTTCAGGCTTCCCAGATCACATCTGATTTGCACTCTCTGCTTTCAAAACAAACAGCCATTTGACTACTGAAGGTCTCAGTAAGCCGCTAGCTAATTTCTAAGAGATAAAAGGCAATAAACAACGGGACTGTGCTGTAATTGCAGCACTGCAGGCCTAGAGGACAAGGAGTACCCATTCAGGGTGATATTTTGAAACACTCTGTGTTATTACAGTTCCACACAATGCCAAATGACATCAATCTGAGCATGTGACTTCTTTACTAGAAGGGCTTCAAGCATTTGGCAGGGTGTTTGTGTGCGTTTTGCTGTTTTATATGTCATCATAGCAAGTTGTAACATCACAAAAACAGTTTGAGAAAAATAAAATTGGGGGATTCATTCCTACTCTTGCCTCAGCGTCAATGATTTTGTGTGAATGTGATATATTGTCATATTTTGCTCTGTGCTTATTAAAAAATGTGACACCAAACACCAACATTTAACTGAACTGGTAAGTTGCATTTTCTTCTTCTTTTGTGCAAACCTTTGAATTACAGCACCACACATTTCTGCGTTTCTTCTACATTTTGTTTATAGCTATTCAAAATCCCCCAAAACATTTCCTTCCACGAGTTTCAGACAAAAATCAAGAAATCTTCCTCCACCGTTTGAATCTAAATCCAATCAACTCAACAATGACATCTTATAAATTAGCCGTTTAAAGCTCCTTTCCAACTGACTCTATGATGCACGCACCCACAGGGATCACAGTGTTCTTGAATTGCACATTTGCATCTTTTCCCTCCCTTTTCTTTCTTGCCAGTGTTTTAGCACTCAATTATAGTCTTTATCGCATGTATACAGCCCTGTACACACACTTTAACTCCTGTTTCTCTTTTGCTTCCTTTATATCATCCAAATAATGGACCGTAAAAGTTAAATTAGAACTTCAGCTCCTTGTAGGGCTTTATTGGAGCCAATAGAGATAAGATAAAGCAGGAACAATAGAAAGCCGGTACAATGAAGATATTTCGAAACACTTGATGTATTATTGTTCTTTGTAAGCTGCTGGAATTTACTGTAAATGATATGCAGGCGTACATGAAGAGCAGTTAATTCATCACTCTTGGATTTTAATCATATATCTTCGACTTGATCATAAGGTTTAGGCAATGTGCCAACAAGACCTTCTGTGTGTATCCATCAAAAGCCTGAGGCCTGCATTACTCACAATGGTGGTGTTTTCAAGTCCTGACTTCATATCCTGCCCTCAGTTTTTTGTCTTATTTGACCGCAGGACCCAACCTTCACAGTGCACCTCAATCTATGTAAATCCCCTATGCATACCTCAGCTGCACTTCGAAGCACATTGATTACATAACTGGGACAATCGCTACAGGCTTGAGCAGACCACCAGAATCAGACTTGCCAGAACTGAGGAGTAATCTAGCTCGGTTTAAAATTTGAATTCAGGATTAAGGCCGCATTCATTCATAAAAACCTGTAAAAAGACGGCTAAGTTCAGTTCTGTTAATGGTTAACGTTTTCCTTACCGCTTTGCTTTCACTTCTTGTAAAACACTCCTTCTCGCACTTGTTTTATTGCTTTTGAGTGGGTGGTGTTACTGATACCTCACTGATTCATACTGTTGTTTGAAGTAGGATCATTTTTCCAGCTATGCACATGCCTTTCACCCAGGTATCCACCCACAGACAGAGTAATGCCGCTCCCCACCCCACCCACCTCCACCTTCCACTTTAACTGGTAATGGGTTTTGGAAAGTGGTAGAAGACTGGACTTGAAAAGCTTGCCTATAGAATCAATAAAAGCAGCAAAAAAAGATAAAAACAGAAAGACCGATGGGCTGACAGATTTGAATTTGAAAAAAAGAAAAAAAGATACTGCGCCTTTTAAATAAAACAGCAAGAATACAGAGAAAGACAGACGGAGAGAAGCGCCAGTGATTGTTTGGTCATGGTGCAAGCTCAGATTTCTAGTTGCTGGTTCCTCGCCAAGGTGGAGGTATGTGAAAAGTGCAGTTTGCTTGTCTGTCTATTAACGCTTGAAAATCTGCATCTTTTTGAACATTTACTACCATGTTGACTTTGAATACAGACACAATAGATTTGTACATGAGGCAAATAATTCAAGAGGTCTAACAAACATATTGCATTCAGTGTTTATGAATTACACTCATTTTTCACAGTTCCATTTTTACAAGCTCATAAATGATTGGACTACCAATGCGCTAAAACATATCTATAAGCATAACAATATTCTTAGAACTTAGATGCAGTTCCTTTGCAGTCAGTCGCTACCTGAAGTCTGGCATCCCTGAACATCACCAGATGTTGAGTTTTCTCCCAGAGATGCCCTGCCGGGCCTTTAGGGCAGCTTTTAGTTTTCTTGTCCATGGGTCTCTTAGCCTTCAGCTTTGGTTTTAGTAAGTGAAAAGCATGCATAAATGGGTTGAGGTCAGGTGACTGACTCAGCAATAAGAAGAACATTCAACTTCTTTGCCTAGGGTTGCTTTTGCTGTGTTTTGGGTTATTGCTCATTTGTACTGTAAAATGTTGTCCCATCAGTTTTGCAGCATTTTTGCACCAAATCCTGGCAGTGGCATATGATTTTTTTGTGTATGCGTGTGTGGGGGGGGGGGACTGTGTGTCCATGCTTTTAAGACACTTTTGTTATGCAGAAATAAAAATTTTGAGAAT
>JAMQGT020007432.1:85000-122535 GCA_024447675.2 Pterophyllum scalare | reverse complement strand
AGCACAGCTCTCTTATATGATTTGCTGATGGGTGGACATTAAGGCACTGCTTAGCATCCTCGGACTTTCTGATAAGTACCAGGTTAATGGTTTATGTGTGGGATAGTTTTGCTTGTGTTGGGTAATAGATGGGTGCAATAAGAGCCTGAAAATCTTACAACTGTATTTTGTGTTGCAGATTAGCTGAATTAGCCCAGGTACAAGAAAACAGATCGATGACATGAAAATATGCAGAATCCCTCCACACATACTGACACACCTTTTTTAGACTTACCAACACAATTGTCATTTAATGTCCAGCAGTGTAAAATCTCAAATGAGCACCTAGCTACCTATGGGAGAGAAATTAATATTTAGAGGTGATGAAAAGGAACTCGTTCCAGTGATCTTTAAAACATTACCATAGGTCTCTGCACTGCTCTGCACTTGTCTCCTTAAATAATGTAATGTTCTTATCTGAAAAAGTACAAGCTAAGACTCTAATGTATAAGTAATGTCCTACGTCTGTAACCCGATGAATAATAAATCACCTCAACTTTTTCTGCCAGGCTTATGTGGACTTAAGTAATGGTCACTGTACACGGCGCGCGCTTCACAGCTCGCAGCTGCAGCATCTGAGTTATTTTAAGAGAGAAGAAAGGATTTCTCCTTAAATTACGACTATACCATCAACTTTAACACCCCCTCTTTGAAATTAGTGCCTACCACCAGAGTTAAAATGATCTGTTTCTTTGGTAAAAACATTTATAGCCATGACCAATGAGCTCAGAGAATCGTCATCTTTTTAAACCTCATAATAACAGCTGTAATGTTGCTAAGTGTTCAGATGATGCAGTTGGAAGTGGGGTGACCTGGTGAACATATTGGGCTCATTATACTCTCTTACGCCCCGGCAGAAATGACCAATCTCAGTTCTTATGTAGGGGGTTCAATCAACATGGTAAATGATAAAGACGGCACCCGCAGTGGAAAGCATAAACGCAATGACATGGAATACAAACATACAAAACGGGAGAAACACCGAGAAGTCATGAGGGCACACATGACTACACACAAAACATCGAGACATCCATAAAAGGCAGAGGAAAGATCATAAAAAGGTGACTGACTGTACTGTAGGCACGCCTGCTGTGCATAATCTTAGTTAATCACAAACAATAACCACATATAACACAATATACTCACAGAAGACAACCGCACAAAAAGCACACTGTCATAATTAAAATAAATGGCCTCAGGGTAAATGTTACCACATTTTTGCCCAAAAGAGTAAATTAAATCGATTAATTTAAATAGAAGCACCATGTGATGATGCCACAGCATCATCTTGGAGACCAGCAGATGGGCTGTGTGACCTTCGAAGGACAGACTCATCCGATTGGTGCCAAATTTTGCATAAGGAAATACAGTATGGAGTATGAGGGAATTACTGTTGGCCGATTAAACGGTTTGACAGAGAGTCCTCACCGTACACCCTAAAACCACTGCAGCAGCATTTGTTTTTATGGTGAGTCGTTTTCACAGACATAATGATGCGCATATTAATGGGTTCAAGTAGAGTTGCATATGGACCTTTAAAAGATGGGCATGTCTGAATCCCTGTTTTGAAGCCTTGTTGTTAGCGGTGGAGCCTTCAGCCCATATTTAGACAAAAAGGTGCCATGCTAACCTACAAGCTAACTGTCCATTCACCTGTGCCTAATGGTGAGCCTTAGTGAGTTCAAAGATGTGCATTATTAATATATGCCTACTGTAAAGTTGTTAAGAAAAGGGAAAAAGGCACCAACACCACAAATACAGCCTGAGCTTTGCCCTGGAGTTAGCTGCTTGACATAAACAGGGACAGTTTTTGTGCTACGCCACATCCACCCTCACAGTCGGCTCCACCTGTTTGAAAGGTGTCTGTTTCAGTGATAATCATCAGCCACATGTGGACACGGCGGACCGTAGTTCTTTGTGTCAGGCTCGAAGGAGAAATGTCAGCAAACCCAGCAGGGCTTCATAAGCACAAACAAATGTCTGACATATGTTCGATGCAAAGATTGCATTCCTCCGTCTCTGTGAAGAACACCAAAATACAACCAGTGCCTTAAAAACCCTGACACTTCACTGACAGCCCCTAAAACACCAGCAATCCCTTGAAATTCTCTCCCAGGTGAGTATTTATTGCCATTCAGTAAACAGCCATACAAAGGGCTGCTTGGAGAAATAAGTAAGGCCTTGGTAATGATATCTCCCCCTTCCAGTGTTTCTGTTTAGTGAGCCTCATTGTAATTTTCTTTTGAAAGCAGCAGATTTATTTGGGTTTTTAACTGTCCAGCTCCAGAGTCGGCTCCCCACATAGCTGCCATAACTGTCAGGAAATAAAAGACTAATTCTGCCAACCGACCGCAGGCGGAGGAGGAATAACAGCATTCAGTACCAACTACAGAATCCTGTAATACTCTGTGACATTTCCTAAACGTGCCTGTTTTTGATCACTTGTGGAAATGGTAATGGCAGAGCAGATATACTGTGATATATTTGTGTCTGAAGTGTGAGACTCTAGCTCTGTTTTTAAAGCATCATAATAATAATAATAACAGATATTCTTTGATATTATGTCCCTGTGCAGCATTGTGGAGCTTCCTGACCTGGGACTGATATCTGAACTATAGGAAATTTCAGTCCTAGAGCATTTTATACATGTTAGCCAGAGTTTAGGGATTATCCTCTCCTGACTCGGGTCACTGTTCACAAAGCAAGGTGAGACAGCTGTGAAAATGAAACCTCGCAGGTCATTTAGGTATCTTTTCATAGACCATCTTTTATTGCTCCATGACCTCTACAGACTCTGTGACACATCATCAGTTGTCCTCAAATTGCATGCGGTCAACCTAAAGCATCATCCAGTGGCCAAAGTAATTATCAAGGGGGCAAACAGGAAGTCGGATGAAGCAGCTTTAGGGTCGGTCTGCAGAGAGAGGAGGTTGGAGTGGACAGTGACCTTAAGCACCGGACATTAATGTTTGCTTCAAATGGATCATCAAAATGTCTTTAAACTGGAGGTTCTCAGATTGTGGGGGACAGCGACCCTGCGGGTGGATGACTGGGAGAAAATATGGTTTTTGTAATAAACAAAAATCCAGATTGCTGATGCTTTATGCTCACCATTATTTCACTGAAATTCAACTGCAATTCTATTTTATTTCATTTACTGATCCTTTTTTTGGTACTTATTGATATTGTGGGTATGAAGAACCTTTTTTAGCTCCCAAGTTGACAAAAACACTGCTTTAAAACATAACTTCACTGCATCTTCAATAATCGAAGCATACTGAAGATGGTCCTCCAACATTTAACCAGTACCTCTGTAACCCAAGCCATCATCACTGCCCAAACTGAACGTGTACCAGAGCGCTGCCATGTGATCATTTATAAAAGCTTGTGGTGACACAACTGAGCTTCTTTCATTTATCCTGTCCTCTGTCTTTAAATTTAATATTTCAAATATTTCACAGCAGCTGGTCTCCCAGCAGTGGTACTCCCACTGCTGAATCACCTGATCCTCCCCATCCTCCTCTGCTCCTTAGTCCTTCAGTATATGTTGCCACTGGTTATCCCATGTCAGATCAGCAGATAATTCATTTTCTTCCTGAGTCCTGAGCGCCGTTTCTGCTTGCTTTCTCGGATGTGTGCATCCACTTTATAACCTTGGAGGAAACTTTTTGGTTTGGACTTCATGTTATGTTCTGCTGCCTTGTTTTACACTGCGGGCTTGCTTCATTCTGAGATGCGAACCTATGGTGCGTCTCCTGTCGTGGATGTGCTCTCACAGGTTGTACCTGACCAGCTCTGCTGTAACTGGCTTGCACAGAGTCCTGACCGCTTCACTATCCAACACCTTTGGGATGAGCTGGAACAGCGACACTTAGCAACTTCACTAATGTTGAACAACCCTACAGCAAAGCAGGAACTCTTACACTTACTCATATTCAGTACAGCTACGTAACACAAATGAAAATAGTTGGTTATGGTTAATAAAAAGGTACACATTTAGTCAGTTACTGAGATAGACTCTGTCTTAACTGGCTTAAATGGCTCCCAGAGAGTTTTAGAAAGGATTTTAAAATTCTGTTCTTTGATTTCTTAAGCACCGTCCTCACAGGAAGGAAGAAGCAGCAGCAGCATGGCACCCGGAGACGGACAGAAATACGAGGACAGAAACTTCAAGTGAGGATGACTGACGACGGCAGCTGGCGACGTGAAGTGGGCAGATCCCGAGTTAAACTATTCTCAACTTCGAAGCAAGCAACTGAAGAGACTGCAAATGAGCGTGCAGGACATCACCGACTGACACGGGACAGCATGGTAAATACATTAGAGGGTTACCTAGGCAACTGGAATGTGTTTGAGCGTCCTTACTTCACTAAAAGTTTAAACTCGCACATTCCCACAGCTGGGGCCACCAAGCAGATGTCCGTGGCAGTCCTGAGGTTCGCCTCAGAGCACAGAGGTCAGCCGGCCTCTGCAGCTCCCAGCTCTTAAATGGCGGCGCAGCCTGCTGCTTCCTGTAAGTACTTTATCAACACTGGACATTTTAAAGCCCTTAATGTGCTTTGGCTTTTCACCACACTGAGTCCTGACATTCTTTTATTTATTATTTTAAATATTTTTTTTGAGCTGTACAGCAATTTGGAAAAAATTGAACAAATAAATGTGCTTAATTGTTTTCCACAGAATTAGCCTGTGCTGTAGTTGAAGAGGAGCAGAACGCCTTCTTAAATACAACAACAAAAAGTACTCTTCATAATTTTGACAATACGAGGGTGGGCTGAAAAGTTCATAGGCTGACTAAGAACGAGTTATCATACAGTAATTAAATTTGGCATGCCTTAAATTCAAGAAGAAGAAGACAGTCCGCACAGAGGAGCACCCCTGGGAGATTATTTATTACAAAAATGCCTTCAAAATTGGGTAACGTTTCGGCATCCATGCCCTTCTTCAGACTTTAAGAAGACCCCTGGACCTCGCTTAAACACCGAGCCCGCCTGCCCGCTCCCTCCGCCCCTTGCTGCGCCACCGAGTGGGACCCAACCCCACCCCCGGTACTCGCGTCAGCCTTTATCAACCTTTGAGACGGCCGACTGTTGGCAACAGTGGCCCAGATGAAGGAGGCGGGTAGAATGCACCAAGCAGTCGCATAACACATAAGTGTTTTTATTAAATTTGATATTCTAACATTAAACAATACAGGACAAAATTGATTTATGTAATGTGGGTCTAGGCAAAGCATTAAAGTTATTAAGTTATTTCATAAAGTTCATCTGTAGTTCTAAACATATTTAAGTTGTTTTCTTCTTCACTTTTTGTCTCTCCAAAGATGTTTTTCCTCTCTCCTACAGCCTCGATTGCCACTACATGCAAATGACCAATTATGCAAATTAGGTGATGATGTCAAATTTCCCTTATTTTTAAATACAAAACTTGACAGGTATGCTGTATTCTGCTCTGTAGCCTCCATGAACTCAGTGTAGCTGTACTAGCTTGCAGTAACTCTCCAGGAGAGACCAAAGACGACCATCAGCAGATACGCTCCAACCTGTTTGAGTCAGAGACTGTTCAGCAGCTGCCCTCGAAACCTGAGACAACCGAATGACACTGAGGATCGCCACAAGAGCGACTGACTGGCCCGACCGTAGAGGAACAATTCTCCAGAAAGACTGAAGCTAGCTGGTTAGCAGCAGCAGCAGAACTTTCAAAATAAGATTGAGGGAAAATTTACTAACCCTAGTGCTGAAAAACAAAGCATGTCTTATGCCTGTTGTGGTTTTGATAGTTGCTTCTAGGAGCATTTATTTATTTGGAATGAGAGGGGAAGATCATCAGAACGAGTGTGTCACTGGCACGTCAGGTGGATGGATCAAAGCTGTGAGTGCAGTGCCAAAACTTTGGTCTGTCCCAAAACTCTTCACTCAGTCCTCACGCCGAGTGTTTAGAGCTGAGCCTGACGTATTTGCCTTCCTCAGTAACACCGGGACTTTCATGAAACAGAACAGCCTTTAACTGAACCGAGCTGTCGTTCTCTCAGCAGTGAGCACACAGCGAGCGACTCCTCGCTACTCGACTCTGCAAAAAAATAAAAGTGAACTGTCTGTCAAAATGCAGCTATCAACAGGACTTTGTTAGTGTGTTAGATTAATGTCTGAATGTTGCAGTGTGCTGGGGGGGGAAAAAAACACACACACACACAGCGTTGTGCACATTTACCCGAGCGGCACAGGTACAGTATCTTCGTTAGCGCAGACACGGCTCGTGAGCTAATGTTTCGTGTGTTATGTTTTTAAAAACAAGGGGGTTTCGTGTCTACAGAAAAAAAAAGCCAAATAAAAGGTTTGGAGGCCAGGCGGGAAACACAGAGTTCAGGTTTATATGGTGCAACAGTTTGCAATAATGCAGCTCTCCTCTGGATAAATCCTGCACTCCACCTGAGTCCCAGTTCTCAGGACCTCACACACAGAGGAGTTATTCCTTAAACCAAAACGTATCGATTCTCCTGCGGCCTGAAAATACATTTTTACATGAATAAAAAGCATGTCTCTATATTCTCTGCCATCTACCAACCTGTTCTCAACACCCAGCGTCTCACGCTCCATCCACATAAACAAAGCTATCGTGAGTTATCGTAATTCTCTCATATGAATGCGTTGGAGCAAATCCTTGCACCAACAAACTAATGCAGATGGAATCAGATGTTTAACAGTCAGTTATGAGTCATTTTTGGCTCTCTCTTCTTCTGCTCCACGTGGTGCGTTTACTTGTCAAGTAGTATTTCCAAGTCTGTGTTCGGTGCATTTAAAGCTTAAACCACATGGACACGCATTTTTAACACCACTCAAGCACCATGACGTCTCACACAGGTATGAGGGTTTGTGCATTGAATGTGGAGTACGATCGTTTTTCCAAACATTGCTTTGGCTTCGCTGGCTGCAGTCTCTTAGGGAAAGACAGGTGGGAGGCTAGAAACGGTGAGGAGCTAAATTTTAGCCTGAGAGCTCTTCTGCTGGCAGATGAGGTTGCTCAGCCGATTGAGTGCAGCATCTAGGGGCCAAGTGGGAACTCTGGGCACAATGTAATATGCATAGCACACACTGAATTATTTAGCCAAGGTTGCGTAACGCCTGAATGCTGCAGTCTGCAGTCCCTAAGGTTACGCCAAATGTCACAGCTGGTCAAGCTCAAAGCCAGCTTGTTAAAGATAGAACACGTGCGCGTGGTTCTGCAGATGCTGACAGTAAATACGGCAGCGTGTGCTGGGCTGTAAGGATTCAGCGCCAGTCTCTGCTGGATCCAGCAGTATAAAGTGTGATTCAGTGTTCAGACTGGCACACAAAAATCAGAGTTGGTTTCATCAGGAACCTGAGGATCTTTTTCATCTTTGAAAGGTTTTAAAGTTTGGAACAATAAAGTAAATCTGATCTTGCAAAGAAAAAAAAAAATGAAATAAAACCTTCACTGTACATGTACTACAAGTTTACATCAGGTCTTCATGTGTTCTCATCCGCTGTTGATGAAATAAATGCCATTATATGTTCCATAAAGTCTCTCATCTGTATGCACGCAGCAGAAGATTAATGACACAAGAGCTCATTCAGAGCTGCACGGCAACAACATTAAATATTCAACAAAGACTCCACAGTAGCTGTTAATAAGCGGCAATGAGCATTTACTGTATTTGTGGCCTGGGATGAGCGCAGTGCTGTGAGCATAACCAAATAGGACTTCAGTGAACTGTGACCTTTCATCTGGATATTTCTATGGACTACCTTTGTGTGGGAAAAAGCTTATGGGAGAGTTGTCCAATAAAATGTGACATTTCAGCGAAGCAACCAGTATTTGAAGTAAGTTTCTGTGCCAGAGGTACTGACCCCTGAAGAGCTCCTGCTCCGTTATACTTTCCAAATGTCCTGGGACCAACAAGGCAAAGTTTTCCGTACTAAGTCTCTCTCACTGCTGGCCTTTAAAATAATGTAGCCACCTTCCTGACTAGTATTAAAATGGTCGGCGTGTCACCGCAGAGCTAACGAGAAAGAAAAAAAAGACAGTTTGATTTTCATAGCTACAGTAAAGAATAACAGGTGCAAAAAAGACTCAAACCACCACAAAACAAACTGATCTTAAAAACTAACCAAATGATTAAAGCATCACAGTTTGCAGGCAGATCAGCCAACGGCTCAGCTGATCCTCACATCCAATCTGCAGCAGATCCTCTGGATTTCTGACTTGATAAGCATCATCTGTGTTTTTGTTGCCTGCTGCACTCCGAGCTGCAGGATCTCACTGCTGCTCACCACGCTTCGTGCCCTCCATTTAGCTGTGCAGTGACACCCAGGTTCCGGAGCAGAGCCGTGACGGCAGGTATAAATTACTGCAGAGGAAAATAAGTCATCTTTTGAAGATCACAGGCCTGAAATGACTATTTTGCGAGAAAGAAAACAATTGCACTAATAATATATGCAGAACACACATATGATGTAGATTATTAACTGCGGTTGAACCTATGAAAAATGTAAATGGCTATGTTTTTTTCTCTGTGTGGAATATTGGCTGTTCAACAGTTTGGCAGTGGAGGCTCTCAAGCCTTGAACATCAAGAAATCCAACACCTGGGGCGCACATGCCATTCGTGCACTGATCCATGTCACTCAGACGCAAGCGGACCCCCAGCAGACTTGGAGATGCAGAAAGTATGAGGGTGCGAGCAGGGACATAAAGGGACAAACACGGTCCAGAAGACCCAAGCGTGCTGCTGGTGACCTGGTGCATGTTCAGATCTTAAATAATATTCTGTTACTCACTGTTTAGAGAGCTTCTGCAAAAGGCTCTGCACCGTTTTTGGAGATGGTTTGCTCCTCTGCTTTTATTCACTCTGTATTTCCTCAGTTTTTACTTCAGCGTGAGTTGAGATCACTGTAAGTGACTCGGCACAAAATCATCCAATAACATGCCTCCTATTGCTGTGCTCTGATTGATAAAACAGGAGCAGACATGAGCCTTAAATTAGAGCCCACCCCTGCATCATTCTCGCCTCTGACTCACTTCCTTTTCCCTGCAGAGGAATAAATGTGCAACATTCTCTGATTAGATTAGAAGATTAAGAGGCAGATTAGCACAACACCTTCTCTGCAACACGAACCCTTTAGACTTCATCAATGAAGGCATTTAATTAATTTCTGAGCCTTATTTAACAAGCCATTCTGAATCATTGCGATCGACTGCTTGGGGTTGTGTTGAATCAGCCTATGTTACTGGGTTCGATGTTCTCAGTTTCACAAGTTTAATGTGGTTCCAGTGATGGCTACAGCTCGTCTGCATCTGTTCCAAAACACACAGTAATTAACAGGACGGTTCTGGCTCACACTGATTGCTCGCAGGAGCTTCTTGTCGATTACAGTTCATGTGTCCATTTAATCCCCCCCGCTTGTTTGACTTTCCCACCCTCATAACACATTAACGATGATATTCTTGATTTATCATCATCAGGTCTGGGGATAATTAGGGGTGCAAGGAATTTGACTCATGGTTTCAAACAGCTGCTCTGTGTGCTGAGTATCTCCTCAAGCTGCTTCGCGTTGATGAAGCGAGAACTTTATTGCTTCTCTGGGTACAAATGAAACTTTTTAGCCTGTATGAGCGAGAGTCAGAGCCCACCATGCGCAGCGTTGTTTTTCATTATCACTTCCCCCTTTACCGTTGCATCTGCATTGTTCTCCTCCTCTCCTCCCTTTTTTGTCACCATCATCTAAAACAATGTCAGCAACAAAAGCAGGCGAACAACATTCAAGCTTCCTTTGAGAATAATGTTACCAAACCGGTCCTGTTCCTGCCTTAAAGGGACGGCTTTTCCACTTCAGGGAAGCGGCAGAGTGCTCTTCAAAGGTGCCTTTCTTGCCTCCCAGCCAGCACCTGGATGCTGAATTGTTCCGTGCAGTCAGCAGTTATGCCTGTAACCTGCACTTCCCCTGTGGCTCGATCAGGAACACTTCCATTATCTCAAGGTCTTTCATCACTAGGTCACCTCTCCTTACCGGTACTCAGTAGATAGAGCAGTATCAGTTTCTCGGGCAAAAAACCTGGAGCTATGCAACAACACATGTGTATTTCAGTACCAAGAAATGTAACACAGCACTGAAAAACCTTCAAGGTGATGATTCACACTGCAGCACATCATATTTTTTATTTTTTTTAAGTTTAGAATGAAACAAATAAATATAAGGATGATGGTTTGAGGTTGACTGGACAGTTCTGTTTGCATCCTGTTTCACCAGAGGAACCACATGGAGGGAACAAGTTAAGGGTAGCTGACAGCAATTTATACAGGGCTAGATGTCTGTTTCCCCAGGACACCATCATCAAGAAAAACTGATCAGTCTTGTCATGATAGGGTACAAAATAGGCAGCTTATAGAGTAAAACACTTCTGACAGTGATTCAATTCAATTGTATTTATATCGTGACAAATCATGACCATAGTGGTGAAGAAAATTAAGACTCTAGGATATTATCAATGGAAACCAAACAACCAAAACGATCTTGTAAAAGCAGCATTTTGTGACACTGGGGAAGAAGAACTCCCTTTTAACAGGAAGAGACCTCCAAACTCAAGGAGGGGCAGCCATCTGCCACGACTGGCTGGAGGAAAAGGGGAAAGAAAAGCGAGAGAACACAAACTGAACAAAAACAAAGTACAGAATAGAGAAGACAATTTGCAGCAGTGGCATTTAAAATACATGAGCAGTTAAAAGAGAGGGGTGGAGAACAGCTCAGTGCATCATGGGAGGTTCCCCAGCAGCCTGAGCATATAGCAGGACAACCAAGGGTTCAGGGTTACGCTCTACAAGTGAGCCAGCAGACTGAGAGAGATGTGCTCTATGAGGCCTTTAAGATATGATGGAAGGATACAAGTGAACACTGAAATTTGAGCTGCTTCTGATTGTGTATTTGGTCGGGGAGGATGCATTCAAATATAATAGCCACTCACTGAAGTGGCAGCAGTAACAAGGTCTTGGATCTTGTTGCTAGATGCAGAAGAAAAACAGGCGTAACGATCCTAGCAAGGCTGATAAGGGCCAGATCAGCCAGACAGATAATTTGGAGCATTTTCAAGACTGCAAGACCAAAGGACCGGCTCCCTTTCAGCACTGGTGAGTATGCACTGTTCAAGGAGGGCCCGTCATCAGTACAGGATGGTTATGATGACTGTTCCATCTGGTCTGAGCAGAGAGCGATGAGCTACTTTTGTATAGGCAGTAACACAATATACAGATGGTTAGTGCAGAAAATGTGTCACAACACTCATGCATTCAGCCCTGTATGTTATGTGCATGATCAGAAATCCTAATGTTCTGCCTAATCAGTGTGTGCAATATCAGTGGTTTTACAGGTACAGAAAATTAACGAGACAGAATATTAGTGACTAGTTAACTATCATGACAATACTGTCCAAAGGCTGTGTCTTTTGAAGATCTGATCTCAGAAAAGTTACATATAAAGGTATCCAAGACTCCATTTCATTAACCCACATATAATGCGAGACAAGCCATTAGCCTAAACCTTATGTAAGGATGCACGCAGGGCCATAAAGAGCGCTGTGTCGTGAATAACACGGCTGAGTAGCATCTGAGAGCTGTCAGCAGCTCTTGTCATGTCACATCAGCTGTGTGGAGTTATTTTAGGCTTTGGGAAGAAAAAAGCAAAACAGCCAGAGGCCATTTGTGTGTGTGGAAGGAATTCTGATCCATTAACAATGTAAGTAAACATCCCCCTTTTGGGAAGCAGAATATTTGCTTCACTGTTCAAGTCCAAAACCAACGGCTGATGTCACAGTGGCTTCCTCAGTCTTTTGTATACACTGTATGCTGCTGACAGCGTTAGCTGCTGCTGTCACTGACAGAGCACCTAGTGACATGATTTCAGCTGCTGTTGCCCCCGTTTCATTAATGTGTGAGGCAAAAAAGTGGTTCCAGCAACTTCACCAAATACAGTGATGCGCAGGAGGTTTCCAGTCTTACTGACCAAAGTGCTTACAGCACACACACTGATGGAGTAGTTTCAATGTGAAACTACTGTACAGGGCTTTTCCTCACACACACACACACACACACACACACACACACACAGACAGACACACACAGACACACACACACACAGCAGCTCTGTTGCTTTAGTCTGTCTGATGCGCTTAACCTCCCCATACTTTCGATTATTATGGATTTTTCCTTTCTTTGTATAATCAGCCACTCTACTGTTGCCAGAAGACCTCTCCATGCCTCTGATTGGTTGAATGTTGCCAACGCCACCCCTTCCATGTGAATGCGTTTGCAGCTACATTGGGAAACCCTGGGTTGACGTATTGAGCTGATAACCACCTTGGTTAACCACTTAATCTGAGTGCTGATGTTAGGATATGTAACACCAGATCAGTAAAACATATCTTGGACATGCTGAACTTGCTTCGTGGTACAGAAACTATGGTCCACAGTCGCACCAACATGGACAAAAATGACTTAGAGTAACAATAAGTCACCCATGAAAACACTGGAATCATGAAAACACGGACAACTGCGTGTACAACGCAATGCGACAACAACACACAAACACACACACTCACACTCAATGCTGGGATGATCCTCGTCATGCCTGCCTCTCGTGTGCATACAAACTATTCACTTAGTTCCACTCCAGTGAGAATGTTATCTGTCTATCATTATTCTGCTCATGGCTTTGCACTTACTTTCAGCTCTTTCAGCGCAGCGGAAAAACCACGGAGGGTAAAATGAACGACAGTCTGCAGTCTGGTCATATTTAACAATAAACTCAAACATTGCAACAGCAATTTCTTGATGGGCATGAGTTGCAGGCTCGCTTTAATTTGCATTCTCTACATATTATAGCAGGCACTGCCTTTTATTTCCTAAAGTGGCTGAGTGGCGCTTAATGATTTCCAAGAGCACCATATAGTAAACAAAGTGTGGGTGTTTGTTTCTACCTTGCATGTTGAGAGAGCATATTCAAGACTGGTGAAAGCCAGAGCTGAGCTGCTGCTGCTGCTGCACATTGACTCCTCTTAATAATTTCTCTTCAATCTCTGCTCTAAGAGCAGCTCTTCTATGATCCACTACTGATTTGCATGGCAAAACAAGTGTCACCGTCAGTATCGCTGACCCAATGTGCGCAATATCATGCTATATAAAAAAAAAGAAAAAAAAACTCAGCACACAGTGGGACAGTTTGAGTTGCTGACTGCGTGCAGAATCGCCTAAAATATGTGTTTTCCAGTTTTATAGTAAGTCCAGGCGCACAAAATATTGAACGACCTGTTTACCTGTTCCAGAAGATATTGAGGCAGGGAGTGCTTCCCAAAGTCTGGCTTGTACTGGTCCCTGTGCTACAGAACTGTTGGGGTAGACCTCAATCTCCATCAGCCCCTTGGCCCGAGGGATCAATATCCTCTTCAGCTTTTCCAGTTACCTCTACCAGTGCAGATGCACTAAGCTACTATTAGCCAAATCGTTAGCTTGAGTTCAGTTGTGGCTGCAGTGACCGATATCTGATTGATGAGGCACAGCATGGACTGGAAAAAGTCCAACCTGCTGAAGTCCAGCACCAGATACCACAGGACACCTCCCACAGGTCCTCCATCCATTCCCTGACAGGTCTGGTTTTGGTGGCACAAGGAGGACCTTGGAGGCTAGCTCAGGTGTCATGAGCCAAGTCTTATCTGGGTACACAGAAAGCTAAGTCAAATAATTAAAGCTGCACTAATTAGTAAGTTATAACATGTGGTAGCATACACACTCAGCACTGCTGGACAGACAAAGTGAATACCGCTGATTATCTTACTACAATGTAACGTTTAGCTGAGCATCGTTGGACCCTGACATTCATCTGCATTCATCTAAAAAGGGTTGCATAACAAGCACAACCTCATAACTTTACAATAGCATGAAGCAGACAGTAGCAGAAGACGATTGTTGGAGAAACACAACAGCGAGCCAGATTTGTTGACCTGACCTCCGAACTCGAGCATTCACTGGATATGCTGGAACATTTCCGATCTACAGAGGCAGAATCCCAAAGAGAACCCAAAGTATCTGCGACCCTTGTCCGAGCTCCAAGAACCAAACTGGCAAAAGGTCACCTCCACACTGTTGGTGGTCTGATCAGTTACCCAAGCATCAGTTTACTCCTAGCGACTATGGTAACAACCTTACATTAACACTGAGGTCGTTGTGCTCTTCTAGGACTGTGTTTATAACTCTCACTAAAAAAAAACAAAAAAAAAAACATCATTGCATTTTAATTTAATTCCATGTTACTCTTATTTTTAAAAAATCCCATGAAAAACTCCCTCCTTCATTCTATAACAGACACTTCTTCCCTCTCACCGGTCTTATGTCCTCCATCTCTGACATTATTGCATTCTTCAAGATCTTTACTGTAATTAATACCAAAATAGAGTGGAAACTAAAAATGATTTAATCTGTCCCTGAGCAAATTTGAGATGCTGCAGTGGAAAGAATAAATGGATGTACCACTTGTGCTGGCCTAGCCTGATTAGATTGCTTCCTTCAAATCCACAATAGGACAGCCAGACTCAAGAAAGTAAATCAAGACTTGATAAATGGCACGATGCTCAAGCAGACGATTTATATTTTCTAGAGATGGCCTTAAGTATTTACCTACTGAACAAAGCCACAGGCAGAATATTCAGCGAGCTAAACAGGGTTTTAATCAAAGTTCAACAATAAGCAGTGGATCTTAAAATAAAGGATATTACTGCATTTGCATAAAAACTGCCAGGACCAATGGGCATAGCTGTAGTAAGTACTATACCACACAGTGAAACTAGGGTTAAGCTGTGGGAAAGGGTTATTAAAGCTTGGTTAAGGAGGAAGGTGATAGTCACTGAAGAGCAGTATGGCCTCATTCTGTGATGCTTGCTGTGAGGGTGCTGATGGAGAAGTATAGACAGAGACCAGGAGGAGCTTCACTGTGTCTTTGTGGATCCAGAGAAAGCAGATGATGGGGGTGCCAAGAGAGGAACTTTGGTACGGCATGAGGAAGTCAGAAGTGGCAGAGAAGCATGTGGGGGTGGTGCAGGACATGCATGAGGACAGTGGTGGGGTATACAGTAGGAGTTGGGGTGGGATGACATCAGGGATCAGCAGTGGTGATGGACTGGTTGACAGATGAGGTCAGGCAGGAGTGTCTGTGGACTATGATGTTTGTAGACGACATCATGATCTGTAGTGAGCGCATGGAGCAGGTGGAAGAGATCCTGGAGAAGGTGGAGGTATGCTCTGCGAGAGGAGGAAAGAAAGTCAGTAGAAGCAAGACAGAATATGTGTGTGAATGAGAGGGAGACAGGTGGAAAGGTGAAGATGCAATGAGCAGAGGTAGTGAGGGTAGATGAGTTTAAATGCCTGGGATCAATCATCCAAAGCGATGGACAGAGTACAAAGAGAAGAGAATGCAGAAGTGTGGAGTGGGTGGAGACGAGTTTGGAGGCAAAGATAGAGAGACGGGGCTGAGATGGTTTGGACATGTGCAGAGGAGGGAGAGAAGATGTACTGGACAAAGAATGTTGAAGATGGAGCTGCCAGGCAGGAGGAGAAGAGGAAGGGCACACAGGAGGGTCATGAATATGGTTGGTGTGGCAGAAGATGACACCAGGGAGAGGATGAGATGGAGGTAGATGATCCGTTGTGGCGAACCCTAAAGAGAAGAAGACAGCATTTGCATAAAAATAAAAAATTTAAATCAACCCTCAGACTTAAAGGCTGGATGTTTATGAATTCTAATGAAGGAAAGTTAAACTGAGAGGCTTCGAGGCTTCTTCTGTCAGGTTTTGCTTTTTTGGCTTGTTTTTCTTCCAGTAACAACATCATGCGTCTCTGTTAATGTTTTAGTTATTTAAAAAAAAAGGAGTAATTGATTTCCCCAAACAGCTGTGCATTTTAGCTCTCAGCAAACACAATCAAATAGGATTTAAATGTATTTTTATTGGAACTACTTTAGTCATGTATTTCTACATATTTCATATCTCCAGCCGCATGCTGCATGTGACAGACTGAGTGTACACCAGGCTTTATAATGATCCCATAAGGTATTTGCCTTGTCAGTCAACTGAAGCAATGTTTAAAATGCATTGCCACTAGTGTCAGTGAGGGGATGATGTCAGAGGATGTGAGGAGATTGGGAATGAAGCACCTATAGAGCCGCCTTTGTCTCAATAAGTCTATATTTAAACTCGCCATGTTTAATTCATTCTCAACCGTCATCTTTTCGCACTGTCTCTGTGCGTGAAGCAGGACAACAAATGAACCGGGGACTTAATGAAGTGAAATGTCACAGCCCCGTGGGGTGGGGGGGGGCGCAGGTTATCGATGGGATATGAATGTCACTCCATAATGCATTGGCCTTAGTGACCCATGGGAGCAGGTGCAGAGAGGGTTGTGCGTAAAGCAGATACACTTGAGTGGCGCTGCAACCGGCCTTATCTGATCCATAGAAGGCAGCACCAGCCATCCTTATCTCCCATCACAAACATTTCACAAGAAATTAATTTGGGGTTGGGATGTTAAATTCAAAAGAATCATTTATTTTGGAGATTTCAGCAGCATCAGCTCCTTTCTGCAGTGAGCTTCCACAGATGGAAAAATTGCCTGACCTCAATAATACATCAGTGTGAATATGAAATCCTGATTGCATTGTACCAAAATGGCTCCGTCTTGTGGTGCACATGGCTGAACACCACCACACAGGGACCACTGATTAACCGAGACAAGTTCCAGGCTGCACAGACACAGGATGTCTTATTGCTGGCATCCTTGGAGCATTACCATGAACTGCTTGAACCCTACAGAAGCCGAGACAGTCTAAACTGAGGGTTTTCTTTCAAAGAATTTGATGTTAGTTAATGTGCTTGCCTAAGCCCTTAACATTCACCTGGTCACCTGTGTCACATTTGGGGTTTTGGGACACCTGGAACATCTGATGAGGAAATACTGTGAGCAGAAAAACTGTTATGCAGAGAGACATTGAGACATTATTTGAAAGATAAAATATTTGAGTGTTTAACATTTGTCTCTACAGCATTTGAGTAAACAAAACTTGACCCTGTATCTAACACTACCTCTAACCCAAACCCTAGAGCAGTGACTGGTGACATAAAGGTGTTAAAATTCTCTGGTTTGGTTAATGTCTCCAGTCCATATTTTCAACTCATCAAAAGGAAACAAACTCTGACTACAGGCTTCAACACTGGATCATGAACAAAAATAAAGAGGGGTGCCACGGCGGTGTGGTGGTTAGCACTGTCGCCTCACAGCGAGAAAGGCCAGCTGTGGCCCTTCTGTGCAGAGTGTATGTTCTCCCTGTGACAGTGTGGGTGCTCCCCGGGTACTCTGGCTTCCTCCCACTGTCCAAAGACATGAATGTTAGATTAACTAGTGAACGGTCGTCTCTCTGTTAGCCCTAGATTGGCGACCCGATGGTGTAATTTTCCCATGAAATCTGGGATAGGCTCTAGTCCTTCCATCACTCTGAATTGGACTGTGGAGAAAAAGGGATGGGCTGACAAAACTGAACCATTTCTACCATGAATTTTGAGTTCAGCTTTGATCAGTTGATCCATTACAGCTTTCACCACAATGATACAACCATATATTATTCGTGATAGTACATACCCGAAGCTCTTCCATTTTTAACAATCAACAAAATCCATATATGGGAGCAGGAGAGGGCGCACAAATACATTACTGTTGACCGTTTACGTTTGGAACTGTTTGACTTTGGAACTGTTTTGACTTTGAAACTGTTTGACTTTGGAACTGTTTGACTTTGGAACTGGGACCATTTGGTTTGCCATAAAAGAAAAAAAAGGATGGGGTCATGGTTCGGGTTGAAAAAGACCTTTTGTAGACCGACATAAACATTACAAATCTCTGTTTTCTGGGTTTCCAAAGGTGATAACAGCAGGACTTATTCTACATGACATTACATCAGCTTTTAAACATGACCACAGATCATAATAACTTGGACAAAGGAACAAAGTCGTCTTGTTGCTAAAGAAATGCTGCACATGTAAACACAAGTCCCCACTACAGTAAAGCTTCATTGACCTGGGGGACTTAGCATTTGAATCAGGTGAACCCTTGCACTAGCTTAAACTTAAAGGCATTAACATTTTCATCAAAAAATCCAGTGCAACATGTGAGCGGTTGTTGGTATTATGTGCAAGTGTTAAACAGGTTTATGTAAATGATGAGGCAGAATGAGTTAGAGGAATTTGTGGCAAAGGTTGAAGGTAGGAAAGCATATTTACAGACCAGCATTGTTTCCAGGCACCGCTCACCAAATTAAGGCTGAATAAGGTATACCAATATTATTTAATCACAAATCAACCCAACAAACCCAACAAAGTGAAATCTTAAGGAGTCCAATCATACCGTATTTGCCATACCAAGAATTAAAAATGCTGTCAGTGAAATAATTTAAAAGTAGCTTCTGAACTTGTCTGAAAAACCAGAAGCAGTCGCAGAGCCTGGCTTTTCAGCCATTTTGCTCTCTACCAAAGCTGACAGCTGTAAAGGCCACGTTCATTGTGATGCATCTTCAAGAGTGTGCAGCGGGGCAGGAAGAAATAAACAGCACATTTACAGAAAAGTCAAGCTAAGTGACTGAAATACATAGCCCGATACACATTCGAGTGTGGATTGTGAAGTCGAAAGAGCTGTTGTGATTGCGACCACTTTGTGTTGACTCCCATTCTCCGACTGCTGGCTGCAGTTCTGCAGCTGACGCTCAGAGTCAGTGATGGGTACAGCAGTTTATGAACAGAGCCGTCGGAAACAGCAGCTCTTACGTTTTTCTTGACACCTTAAAGGATGTTTGTTGTTCAGTACAAGCACTATGAAATGTACGACTGGTTGGATATAGAGATTTGAGAGCAAGATGAGAGCCCCAACAATATTCGGAGGGGCAGGAAATTTACTCGGGTAAACTTTATCCAAACCACTTTAATTAGAGGTAAAACATGAGGCAAGGCTGCAGGGGAAATCAGCATGTCAGTGGGAAGTTGTAAATGGGGTTGACACCACTGGCAGTGCTCCCAAATGATTATTATATTTATCTGACAGACACTTCAGAATTCATATTAATAATCATACGTTTTAATCTGCTGCTCTCCTCCTGTTGTATGTGGGGTCCCTTAACATTCAGTCCTTGGACCAGTTCTGTTTCCATTATCTGAAGGCATTTCTTTCACCTGAGAAATGCTTCAGAAGTCAAACCTTTACCCCTTCTACTACCACAGGGGTCATATAACAGTGACCCTGACCCCTGTGGTTGATTAAACAGTCTGACAAATTTTCTCCAATCTTCTGTAACTCACTTTTCAGTCATTTCTAGACGGCCCTCGACTGGTCCAGACCACAGCCAGTGCTAATTTCATTGACGAACTATTTTTGTCACAGTTTTCATCAACGCCCCTTTTTTTCCTGACAAAAACGAGACAATAACTAGATAAAAACTACCTAAAAGGATAAAAACGATCATGAAATTTAGTGACACTTTCGTCAACGAATGAAAACGAGACGAAAATGCTTGGCAGGGACGACGTCCAATCAGAACCTATTTCATTTTGTGAAAGGCAGGGACAAGTTTGGATGTTCTCCTATCAAACGCACGGTTGCACACATTTGATCTAAACCCGGGAAGGCCGCACTAGCCTGTGAATTTTTCAGGCAGAGCACGCCTACTCATCAATATTTTATTGTTATGCTCAGTAAACAAGGTCAGGTTAATGAAGATGTTTTTTTAGTATGCTTGTGTGTGTATTGGCCTTTCAAGCATTAATAATATTCCATAACTTTCAGTAAATGTTTAATTTAGTGTGTGTATAATGACTAATTCAAGGGAACTGAAGAAAAAGCATTTACATTTTATACCGTTTATATTTTAGTCAACCACATCGACTGTAGATTTAGTCGACTATATTCTTAAGCTAATTAATCAACTAAAACTAAAACTATTCAGATGACTAAATCATGATTAAAACTAAATTACATTTTCATCAAAAGACTATGGCTAAAACTGAATCAAAAATTGCTGTCAAAATTAACACTGACCACAGCAGCTAAATTAACAAAAAACTAGCCAAATAGTACACATCTGTTACAATTTGGTAGTGTGGCAGGTAGGATATGGACCCAAATGCAGGACTCTTATAGGATGTAAACTCAAAGGGCACATTTATTAAAAAAACTTCTCATCAAAAAAAAAAAATTACAAAACAAAGGCGTCATCCAAGCTGGAGCTAATAATCAAAAACTAGGAACTGAAACAGGACGAGGAGCTAAGAGTCTGACTGGGTGGCCGGTGGGGGAGGCCTGGGACCCTGGGAACAGGAGCCACTGCAGGGGGCTCAGCTTCTCGGCAAACCCCAGACACACAGTCTATGAAGAGGCCTGTGCATGTCCTTCCTTCACTTCCAGTGAAATGTAGAATTAATTAAAAGATTTTATTCGTTATTTACAGACATTATCATTAATATTATTTATTTTAGGGTTTGCCTTGTTTTCTGTAAATGACTTTTCTTAAATGGGTGGAATGCTTGTAATGGGTTGTATCCCTCAGCATGTCTGTGTTTTTCTGTTTTTGGAGCAATTTTGCCACATAGTAACTTAATGAGTCCCCTGTTATTATTACCAGTGTTAGCCTATGTAAATAATATAGAAACTGATAACATTAAACCGGAAATATGAGGTAAACTGCAAAGAAAATACAGCTAAAAGCACTGACGTTAAAAACTAAAGGTGCAAATATTGGCTGTTTTCATTATTTATTGACCCATGATACTGTAATATTATTATTATTATTACTGTAAGACTAATATCCAATACATCGTAGAACTGTAAATCTTTTTTTTCTCAATAAGAAACAGCTGTTGAATATTATGGTAGGTACACTTAAGAATAAACTTTTAAAGCTGACAAATCCAGCTGCTGATAATTTACTCAAATTCAATTCTGGCATATTTCACAAAAATATAATATTTTTACTCACTGCATGGGCAAAAGGAACTGCCCATTAAAAATAAATAAATACATCTTAAAATGAGTCAGTCCTGGCATTTCAATTCCAGCGCAGTGCAGTGGTGCATATCAAACCTGTAAGACGCCGGCTGATTCCAGTAGCGATATCACATTTAGGCTGATTTATGGTCGCAGTTTTTCCATTACAACCATGTTTGAGCTGCTGTGTGTCCCTTTGAGGACTTCACCTTAGTCAGTATGGAAAAATGTTCCCACCCCTGTTTTATATTATAAATATTATAAATATTCTTTCACCAGTGGTTGGGTCACATCTTGTATATACTGCAATATGAAATACTATACAGAATATACTGCAATACATACTGAATATAGTACCATAACATGTCTTTAACTGTGTCTTTGACTTAAGAATAGAAAAAAAAAGTTCTTATTCATCAAGCTTATTTTTTTCCCCCTTCCAAATCATTTGGATGCAAACAGTGATTTACTTCAATTTATGATGCACCTACAAGCCTCTCCAATTTGGTTTTTTGTCTTTATATAAATCACAATGAAAGCAAAAGAAGCCCGGCACTTTCCACAGGCCTCAAAGTGAGCAAACCTGGAGATTCAAAGCTGTTTCACAGGCAGGCAAAAAGGAAAACCTGAAGTTCATCCATTTATCCTTAAATGACAATTTTCTGATTTTTTTTTAATGTGTGTTATTTTAACAAATAAGATAGGAGAAATGCCTGGTCACAAAGCCCTTGGAATGCTTGTGCTGCTCTTCTCATTAAGTCCCCCGAGTCCTCTCAGAGTGAATGGGTTAAGACCGGTGCTTTTAACTCACCGCAGGCCTGCTGTCGAGACCTGCCAGCTCCTCACCTTCAACCCAATATATCACTATCTTCCCTCCACGGAAAGGTGCAGGCCAATCAATACCCCTGCCTCATTAGAACCCATCTGAATGGCCTTTAACAATCACACTGCACTGTCAGAGAATTCCTGATTATCACGATGCAGCAATATTCATCAGGGAGCAGAAATTAACAGCACTTAGAAAGTTTTACAAAAACCTTCATCAATACAAAAAGAAGTTAAAGACGTGGCTTCAGGTTCTAGTCACAGAGCAGCTGGGAAGGTGACTTCTTTGCCTTTTTTTTCTTCAGGTGTTCCTGTGCCTGTGTGGCCTGCACAGTGAAGCCAGGCTTGCATGATTATGTCCTAGGAAGTGAGGAATCGGGTCCATGTGGTCAGAAAAATAGAAGAAGTGTTTTTGAAGCCACTGGCATCTGTTAAATATCTAAGGTGAATGTTATTTATAATGTGTATTATTTGTGTTTTGCAACTTTAATCTGTCCACAAACGCACAGCATGGCGACACATGCTCATCAGTCGGCTCACACAGGGAAATAAACTGCTAAATTAAATTTTTAAAAAAAGACCTAAAGCAGCAGTGACAAAAACAAGCTGTATAAAATTTAATAAAATGATTCCAAAATGTAAAATAGATCAATAAAATTAAATAAAACAAAAATAAGAAAATTTCAATAGAATGTTGTAATAAACAAAATCAAGCTGAATACATGTCAGATAAGATTAAAGTGTCTCAACTACATAAAGGAACCCCAAGTCCTAAAATTATATATACATATAATTATATATACATATACACACATATTTATATACATATACACATTATATCGATCGATTGATAGCAATATATATATAGATAGAGATATAGAGATAGAGATATATAGAGATATAGATATCTATATCTATATATCTATATCAAACTATATCTATATATCTATATCTATATGGACACAATCACTGGCCTCGGATTGGTTTGTTCTTCTTTGGGTTAGGAGGAGCAGTTCAGAATTAAAATAATCGACAAATAAAAAGATTATTTCTTTTATGATTAGATAAATAAAAGATTATTGTAAGCCACGGGATTTCCCTCTGCATAAAAATCCAGTCTGATCTGAACCAAAGGGCTTTTGTTGGATGCACGAGCCAACCACCTGACCACCAACTGGAAACTGATGCGGCTCAAACCTGAAGCGCTAAAGTTATTTGGGGGGTGGCCAGTTGGGTTTAGCTGCAAAGAGACATTGTGGCTTGGGCTGTTTTGTTTGAGGATAGTAGTGGTCATAAATATGGCTGCATCCCCCACCTGCCCGTCTCCTGAATCCAGACCAGGAGCTGGTTCCACAGGAGAGGGTCCCGGCCGCTGAAGGCTCTGCCTCGCTCTACTTCAAAGAACATGGGAGAAATATGACCTCTCCTCCTCGGCCCTGTCAGCACTCTCACTGGAACAACTGAACGTTTTTAGAACAACCTGATGAGGATGAACTTAATAGTTCAGTCTATAAGTAACAAATGCACTGAGTAGTTTTTCAGTCTGTCCAACTGACTCCTGCGGATCATTCTTTGACTCATAAACTGCACTCTGGTTTTTATCTGATTTTCATAACTTTGTTGTATTTTTTGATGTAAAAATAAAGTTTCAGTGGCGGCGTAATGAAGGCAGGGTGATGGCCTCTGTTGAAAGTTGCCTGTGTAGCATAACTCCACTGCAGTCTTATGATTATGATTCAGCAAGATACTTAAAAAGGGGAGTGAGCGTTCCCTCCCAGTGTTCCCTTTCATGTCATGGATTGACACTGATGGTATCATTTTCTGTTTGTGGGAAATCAGTCCCTGGGATGTTTTTTTTCCAGCTGTCATACACCCTCTCCCTCTTTGTCTCTCATGTTAAAAGGCAAGCAAAGCTCTCTCCACAGAGTGTGACAGGCGTATTGTTTCTCCACTTTATTGCTTCTGTGTTTTATGCTCTCTGCCTCCTTCCCCCCCCCACCCTAAACATCACATGCTATGACATGACAACTTCTTGACAGACCTGGGCTTCATAATGGTTTTTTCCTATTTTTGGTAACAGGTTAGGAGGGGCGGTGTATGCAAATAATGGAGCATCCCCGACTCAGCCTAGATGAAGGAAAATGTTGTTCTGTTAGAAGTTGGTAAGAGCAGTGAACCCCCAAACTCCTGATGCACTAATGGCTGTTTTCATGGTCTGACTTCAGCACCGTCTCTGTTGAAAATCGCACACAGCGAGCAAGGGCACAGGGAGAACAGTGGAGAATTCAATCTCTCCCTTTTAATCAGTGTCTTTCACTGCTCAGAGCAGTGATAATGGGCATGTCAGGAGCAGCAAAAATAGGAAGGGCTTACAGGAGCTTAATGGAAGATGGAGACGAGTGTGAGACACATGAGGCTCGGGAGGACTCCGGGTTAGTGCTGGGTGGCACGGGAGTTCACATAAATGAGGAGACAATTTCTTATCTGTGAGGAAAGGCACAGAAAGATTTAAAATGTCCACATCTGCTGAAGAGCTGCCACACATCAGCATGCAGCCATTAACAACCTCCACACTGTTACACGTGTGTGCTATACGCATTGGCGTATCAGAGGAGACAAATGCGCATAACCATGCACCAGCTTCCCTTCACTGATGCTTCAGCGGCAGTTCACAACACAGCCTGGGGAGTCTCTAATGTTAATTAATGGGAGGCACCAGAGCATGCAGTTCCTAATTAACCCCTGAAAATGATCCTGCAAAGGCATGCAAGTGGAAAAGTGGTCTAAAAGGAATGCATTTTAGTGTTTCCAAGACCCTGTTTCCCTGCTAATGTTGCAAACCTCTTTGCAGGTCATGGCTGCTCAAAGAGCTGATCCTTTTCTTCCTTTTCCCTCCAAGTTCAGTGGCGGGGGAATAGAAATTAATTGGCGTGATCATGTACCTAATTACAAAAAAATCAAAGAAAATCAAGGTGGGTTGATGGCGCAACGCTAAAAAACACGGCGAACTGAACAGTGGAGCGATTAGGCATCCAGTGAAGGAAACGAGTCTGCTGGCACCCAAGCATCAGTTTGAAAGCGGAGCGTGATCTGGCACTGACGTGTACTCTCTGTACGCTTTACACCTTTTAAGAAAACATATATGCTATCTTAAAACCACACAGCCATGAAATCCCCCAACAGGCATAAAACTCCAGACGTGCCGGTGCAACCACACCCCACAAAACTGCAACTTGGGTTTCAGCCCAGTCATCAGGGATCAGGCCAACAGCTTCACACTGCAGCCAAATTCTTAATTTAGAATTGAAGGTGCAGAATAAAAACGATTCGCCAAATAGCGGCGTACAGCGTCAGTGAATGAAATGTGTCCGTGCCGATATCAGGGGCTCACCCGGGAGGAGACGAGGGAGGGGCACGCTGGTGTCAAAGATCACCTTCACATTAAGTTCTGTATTTCTACAACATTCCAGGGCGACAGGCCTCGACACCTAAGTTCAAGAAGGTATTTACTCATTAACATATCACTGAACAGTTGATACGCTGGGGGCGGGGACTTTTAGACACCACCCTGACATGATTTCTACTTTAATTACCACCAGAGATTCAGCAGGAGCTCTTATAACCACGCCATGCCTTCTCCTGTGGTGGTTTGTACCCGATCAACCAATGAACTTGTACGCTGCAGCTGAGGTCTTTTTAAAGATGCAAAACTGCATCTGCTTAGAATAATGATTTATGCTTGATATGGCTTCAAAAGACTTCAGGCACCTATTTAGAAATTCTTAAAAATTATATATATGCTTCAATGATGGATATGCAAATACCGATAATACTTTAGCCACTAGCTTCCTGGTATCATTGCATAAAAACCTTACTCACAACGTTCAGTTTATCCTGGAAAGACCAACAGAGGTGAAACACAAGTTCACAACTACACGTGTATTTTTATACGGTACGGTTAGATGTGGCACAATATTAGAGTGAGGAAGCCAATAATGTGGCGAGGAGACCTCCAACAGAACCCGGCTCGGTGAGCGGTGGCCATCTGCCACGACCAGTTGGCGGGTGGAGGTCTCCCAAAAGCCTGAGCCTAAGGCAGCCAAAGTAAGGGATGATTCAGGGTCAGCTGACCCAGCCTTAACTATAAGCTCTATCAAAAGCAAAGCTGACCGGGCTAACACAGAAACAAACCATCTATTCCCACATACAGACCCCAGTTTCGGATCTTTGTGGAAGAAAACTAGCAGAGAGGCAGGAAAGCTGTTTCTGAGTGGACAGCCCATCACAGCCACAGAGGTGCCACGCTGAGACCAAAAGAACTGCGGTGGGTCAGCTCTGTCTGTGTTTGCTGCCAGGATGGAGGACTGAGACTGAAGGCAGAACGAAGCTCAGTCCTCTTTTCAGATCCAAAAACCCTGCACACCGTGTCCACTGCAGACCGTCCACTCCCAGCGACCCACATCAAAGTCAGTGAAGGCTCATAAATACGATAACCGCATGAAACGACTTTGTATAAGGTAGATCGACGGGAGTGACGCTGAATTCAAATTCACATGGCAGGAATGGTGTCAGCCCCGTGTGTCAGCTCCTTCGTAGGAGTTGTTGGGGCTGAATGCAGGAAGCCTGACAGGAAGCACAGATATCTGATTTGTGTCGAGAGATGCCTAGGCAGCCTATCTTCTCTCAGTATTTCCCTCCAACCCTGGATGGCTTTTTAGAAGATTTTTAAAATGCCGCAGTACAACAGTGGCTGTCAAACTTTTTTCCTGACCCACTTCAGAAGCCAAAAAAAGCTCACTCCCCACACACCACAATTTTCATCTTTTATTTTTCTCATCAACAATGAAAAGGGGTTAAACGGAATTTTAGTGGAATAAAGGTCGATACAACATCATCAGCAAACCTTCAGAGTCTGATTTTCTTTCAGCTCAGTTCAACCACAGTTTGAGAACCGCTAATATTAAGATGAGGTAAAGAAAAAGCAGATAACGAGCAACATAAACTGTGAGCTTTTGGGACATCATGCTTAGGCTCAGGGTGCATGAGGCCCTGAAGCTCAAATGATTCCTGGAAGTGAGCTGCAGCCAAGTGAACAGAGAGAATAAAAAGTGGGCGGGGCCACCAATAAACTTCTCTCAATTTCCTGGCGAGCGACTGAGTGGGGGTACCAGTGATCGTGAAGAATACTGTTAATTGAACCAAGAGCTGGAAATGAATACTTCAGAGGGTCACCTAGGCAACCGGAGCCTGGAATGGCTGCAAGCGACCGGTTGCGAAGCACGAGTGAATCACTTCCTGTATGGACGCAGCCGAACCAATCAAATCAGTCAAAAACACTACACCTTGTGCTCACTCACATCACGCTACTACATAAACATTTCTGAAAACCAGCAAAAGATGAGGTGTAAAATAATACAAAATCCAAAAAAAGATAAAGATTCAGTTTTCTTATTATTCGATAGAACCTGCGGTCAAAACCTTTAGGTCACATGTAGAATTATTTGGTTTGGCTTAAGGAAGTTACAGTGCAAAAACCAAACCCACAGCAATGTTTCAGTAGTGCCTACATTAATGTGTATAAATATACAGTTTAGATGTTTTTAGAAAAAGAAAAAAAAGATGCAAAATCTAGACGACATTTACTCTCGCAGGAGTCACAGAGTTTACAGAAGTACTAATGCATCCGTGCAGTGATGTCACGCACGAGCAGGGATGCTGTACGAGTGAAGCTGAAGACCAGCTGAATGAAAACTGGGACTTTCCATTAGTTGATCCAGCATTAGTCAGCTTTGTGTCAGTAATTAGGTCAGAGCGGGGAAGCATTTATCACCGTCAAGGACCCGCACTCAGCTGAAGACGTCATGTGACTCTCCTTCATCACATGTCACCTGCTACTGTTGCATTTGCACCTCCGAGTGTCATCACCCACTCAGTGTAGCTACAGGCATTTCACCTGTTAATAATACACAGTTGCATATGAAGCAAATGCATAAATACTGAAATATTCTGTGTTAGTTTGAGATAAAAGTAAAACAGTAAAATCAGTAAAACAGCCTGCTAGGCTTCCTCTGGGGTGCCGACAGCTTAGCTCCATCAGAGCGCAGGTGTGCACGCTTTCACTGTTATTATCTAACTTCTAGTGTGCGCTATATTTGCAAGCGAGGTGGTATGATCCCACCTAATACACAAAACTAAATCTTTCACACTGATGCACTTCAGCACCCAGTTTCATTTTCACATAATGACAAATTTCCTGGAGTGATCCAGTAAAATCCTGCACGCAAAAAGTCCAGCGGGGATTTATTAATCTGTCAGGAACAAGTCTGCCTGTAAAAAAACAAAAAAACAGAGCAAATTTGACTGCAGTGAATGAACGGAGCTGACAGGCAATGAAGCTGACTAGTAAACAGGTGAAGGCAAGTGGTAGTTTGCGTTGTGGTAAACAATATCGACAGTTAATGGCTCAATAAAGGATTTACAGAGATTACCGCAGCGCTGGACATTTACTGAGGTGATCAGCAACATGTGCAAGCTGGGTGGTAAAACAGCTGCAAACACATTTGCACCGAGTCTGACCAGAAGTACAGAGTGTAGCATATATGTCAAAGGAGCAGCAAACTAACACACGGGTATATTTTACTATATAAAAGGAATGCACTGGAATTTCAAAAATAATTTAGATTTTACTGCTACTCATTTAGAAAACCAAATCACCCCCCCTCCCCAATTTTTTTTTCTCTGAGGTTTGTGTAGGTGAAGCTAACTGGGCTGAGCACATCGTCCAGCATCTGTTTCCTCAAGTCCGGTTTTCTCTTGTAAAGTGAAATGTTAGTCCACACTGTGGGACCTTCTGCACTCTCCTGTAGCCTACTGATTTTAACTGTGTGACCAATTTCACCGGTTGTTATTTCCATGAATTCAACTACTTATTACTCTTTGTTTTTTTTAACAGTGGGAAGGAAAAACTCCCTTTTAACAGGAAGAAACCTCCAGCAGAGCCAGGCTCAGGGAGGGGCAGTCATCTGCTGTGACCGGTTGGGGCTGAGTGGAGAGAGACAGGACAAAAGACATGCTGTGGAATTTTTAATTTCTTCTGCTAACAGATTTTTTATGTCGGATCCCTTCCTGACGCAGAGCCCTGGAGATTTGTGCGTCCATCCAAACCAAAGTTCAGGACAGCCAGAAAGGACATCCACTCAGTTTGGACATCCAGTGGAGAATAAAGTCCAAACTGTTAAAGCATCAAAATACTAAGTTAAAAATAAAACACATTGACTTTTAACTCATGATTCAACATGTTTGAATAATTTTCAATTTTCATCTCATTATTTTGGCCCAGGAATAAAACCTTTGAATTATTATATGATGCTTGTATAATGCACTTTTCCTTTTCTTTCACTGGCACAGTTGGGCTTCCATACATGGCAACCTCAGTAGGTATCCATCCCTTTCATCTCACAGAAACATGATCACAGGAAAATATGCAACCAATCCTGCTCTTGTGTGAACTTCATATACAACTGTGATCTCTGTGTAACTCACTTTTTGTTCAGTCAATGTTTTGTTACCCGTTTCTGCACAGCACGATATTCCACACTGCCATATGCAGAAATGAGGTGACGTGCCATCAACAGCACATGCAATGATCAACTGAATATGTTCTTTGAATCATTTATATATAAATTTAAATAGTCAAAAAACATGTTGTTCCATTTCACACTCAATCTGCTGGATTTCTGGTTTAGGGAGCATATGTAAGTCAACTGGTGTGTTGTTTTGTCCAAGCTGGGTCTGTGCAAACACAATATGATACCCATCTCTCAGCAGATTGTCAGCGGCAGTCTGACGGTGCCCAGCCTGCGAGGGGCGCCGGCGACAATACTGATGAGAGCGACGCTCACTGAATCACATGTGGCAGCAGCTGAATGTGACTTTCTCTGTAACACGCCTCAGTGTGAAAAACACATCCAGTGTTCACACATATGCAAGTCTTCACACACACCGGCTGGAGAGGAGTATCCATGTCATTTCTTACATACGCGCCCGGCGTTAGCCAGATGTTTCCCCATAATCTTCAGACAGATCCTCATCAACTACAAGCTTCGCCACATCAGAATGATGAATTTCAGAGGAGAGCTGCAGAAATGTCAGACCACACAGCAGACTTCTGCAAATGTACTGTTTTAACGTACTACAACCAGCCACATATTGTGCAATATTCTGCCTAATATTGTGCAGGTTCACAGCTCTGAACCATCGGCCCACGCACACAGGACCTCCGGGGGGGGGGGTGCTCTGTGATGTGTGGCAGTGGATCGTTTGCAGGGTGGGGCATCTGTGACTTGTTCTCACATCACGTGTTAAATCCTCTGGCTCTCTGTCCTGCTCCTGATCAGGTTTCTACAGTGTAGCGAAGCACAAATGCTGTTTTAACTAGATTATCTGTTTTACTCCGTTCACCTGTTATGGGCTTTAATATCTGGCTGATTGGCTCTTCAGAATGTTAGCAAAAAAACAAGATGCACCAGCTTAATAGTTGCATCACTTCTAAGCAATCCATGTTTAATCAGCGTTCTCGGTGACCGACTTAGTTGCTAATTCTCTAGAGATAATCAGAATGTATACTCATCCTCATCATCCTCGCCTTGCTGAGGATGACAGTGGGAGGCAATTCAGGAAACAAAGAAAACCTGGCTCCTCTGCCAGAGCGGTGGGGGTGTACCTGATGAATCACAGCGCTCTTAGCAGCAAATTTAATCTGTAATGATGCACTCCATTTCACATATCATCAAGTTGCAATGTCAGACTGTAGCAACCCAGCCATCCGTAACCTCATATCACCACTTGTTAGCCGAAGTATGAATTAAGGCGCCCGTACACTCACACTCGGCTCATATTGCCAATTTCACAGCGGTTGTTTTGCTTATTTGGCGTGGACTAACAGAAAACGCTAACACATGCTTTACCTTTTACATCACTCACGTCAGCGTCTCACAAACAAACGAAACAGCACCGACTGCGTGAGTTTCAAAGCATTTTGCCTCCTTTTGTTTTCTCTTTTAGCTTAATGTGTCACCGGCTGCAGAAGGCTGAATGTGTGCCGTTTGTGATTATGTCTGGCCGACACGTTACCAAATATTGACCGCTTTTTGTACCATCATGTAATGAATGTGGCAGCCAGAGCTGGGAAAAAAATGAGACTTTCTTCTGCAGCAGTTGGACTATTTGCATAGCAGCATTCGTTAAATCGGCTCTCGTCTCTGAAACCAGTTGGTCCGGCTGACATGTTAACATATGTGCCAATTATATTTATGTGCCTTTTTGTAAACATAAATAAATATTTTAAAAATAACCATTTTGGTTAATGCACAGTCATACTGCATCAATGGCATGGTTTCCTATTGTGTATCTACTTGTGTAAATATTACATATCATCATTAAAATGCATGCTGTATTATACAGCTGAGGGAAAATTATTTCAGGTTCTGATTCTAGGCCACTAAAGTAAGAAAAGCTGGTTCAGTGACTGTAAAGGATGCTAATACATACATATTGCATACTTGCATCATCTTACCACTTAATAAAACATCATTGCTCTTAATTTTGTCGCCACAGAAGCCTCAGAGTTTAAGATGGTTTGCGTATCGTGCCGAACACACCAGATACTGAATCTGTGGGCTTCGACTACATGGCGTCTTCAAAAGAGTGAATCTGCGTCTGTCACATGGACATCATGGGGGGGGGGGGTCAGACAGGTAAAAAAAAGTTATCCTCACTGACGGGCGACTCATTCAGTGAACTTCAAAGCACAGCAATCCTCAGAGGACACCGACTACTTCTTTCTTTTTTTCTGTTATTACAGCGATGGAAGCTCGTCGCCAAATTTTGAATTAACGAGAGTACGTCCTATGAGACGATATTTCATGCTTTCAGACATATTTTGTTTTCATCAACCTGGCCAATGTCAAAGGAGGAAACATCTCTAATGCGGTCATCTTTTCTTTGGCAGGGACAGCCAATCAGGAACAAGCTGCCTTAAAGCGGGGTGGAAGGGAGCTAAAACAGTCCATATCAGACCTGAAGAATGGATAAACTGAAGCCCAGTATGGGGTAAATATGCCTATTTTGAACTGTGAATTATGTGAAGTGACTCTAGTAAACTCAGCAATCAAAACACAGAGATGGAAATGAATATGATAGGCTCCCTTCAATAAATAACTGCTTTGTCCTTCAGATTTTTACAAGACAAACAGTAAAAATTGCAGCAGCACTACATGAAGAGCGGGGTCTCTTTTCCCCCTTTTTTAAATGGTCCCCACCCCAGTTTAAATGAAAGCCTGGATAGAAACACACTAGAGTCGGGATTTTATGTCCTGTGTAATTTGCTAATGCAGATTCCTGCCTTACAGTTAATACTCACGAAGTAAAGGAGTTAACAGAGTAGGTTACAGATGGCGTTTAAAGGTCTGTAATCTGTAGTAAAAAAAAAATGGTTTCAAAGTAACTGTCCAAACACTGGACGCACCTATCTATCTCTAATGCAGACAGAGACTGAAGACTTTTCAGGCAAACCCACTAAAGCCTTTGGGTGAGGGAGAAAAAAATCTCATTTTTGCTCCAAATCCTAGTGATCAATCTTTCCTCTCGCCCGTCTGCCTGTTATCTTCTCCCATTTGTCTGGGGTCTATTTTGCCCCATCCATCCACAAACCACCCTATAAAGCTGACTTTTTTGACTGCCTCATCTCACAACATTGGTGCTTTCTCTGTCTAGCCTGAGGTCAGCTCAGGGAATGAGATGGCGTTGCGAAGATAGTGGAAAAATGTCACCCAGGAATGAAATATTGATGGACAGAAAGGCCTCGCCTCTTTCCCTTGCCCTCGGGCGCAGACTGAGTCACGCAGTCAATGGGCAGCGAAGAGGAAAGCCAAAACAAACACACTAATCCGCAGGAAAGGAGGCAGGCGGGGAGCAACGCGGGAACGCCGCAATCCTGTCCATCCTTTCCCTCGGAGTTATCGTTATCTTCTCCCTCCCTCTAAGCAAACCATAATCAGATTCACTTGCACTTCAGTTGATGTGGTTTATTTCCAGCCAAGGGCTTCCAGGCTTAACATATGATCCCCTTCTGGCAAATAACGAATCAATACAATGTAAATAAGGAGAGGGAAAATAAATCCAAACATCTAAATTTGCATAACTAGATGCAAGGTAAGGCTGAGGTGAAACATGCCAGCCTTGTTTAGAAGTGAACTGTCTGCCGGCTGTTAAAGGGAGCCTCAATTACAAAGCAGCAGAGACGGCAGAGAGAGAGATGTCATCCCCGTGCTGCCAAACAAAAGCACTGCTGCTGTTTGTTCATACAGAGTACACTTAGAGCTCAACCAGATGTCATTAATGTCAAGTAGTACTGTGTTCTGTATAAATATATGTACAGCAGGATGAAGTTGAAGCCTTTACCAGGCTCGAGTCATTATATAGTTCAACTAATGACTCCTTTATGCAGTTTTTGTCATTCCACGGAGCAGGCGGACAATAACGCTTTGTAACGGCTTTATCCGCGCTTTTAAGGAACGCCGCTCTGCCTGTCTCATTAGAATTACAAACTAGCCGGGTAAACAGTGCATTTTATCCATAGCAGAACCTCACAAGCTCTGAATTCCAGCAGGTACAGTGAATGAGGATTACGCACCATTGATCCACTGGGCCTCCGGGTCGTGGACTTTGAACTCGGGTTTGAACAAATCCTCCACGAGCAGTTTAGTGTCACTTCCAGCTTGGTTATCAGCTGAAAAAAAAAACCAAACAAAAACATGAATTTCATTTACTTATTTTAGGTAAAACAAACAGACATGCACAGATTACAGGCGCAAAATTCTCCCTGCTTATTAACCACGAGTTCTGCATCGCATGCATGCAGCTTGAAATCAATCTCCAGCATTAGCCGAGTCACCATCAGCATAGCGGTCATGTGAAAAAGAATCACCTGGGCTTTAGCAGGTCTTCAAATGATTCAAATACAACCTCAGATGAACAGCAACACGTGACTTATCATTATTGTTATTTCTTTAACAAAAACTGAGGCAAAATGCAGAAACCGTGTGAGGAAAACTAAGTACACCCTGCGATTCAGTAGCTTGTAGAACCACCTTTCGCAGCAACAACTTGAAGTGATAGGTTTTTGTGTGACCTTTGACACATCTGACTCTAGAATACTCAAAATGTGAATACAAAGGAGTTCCTGGTCCACTCAGTGAGTACCCAGCCCTCCACCTCCGTGCTGACAGAGGGTCTGAGGTGTTCGGTTTTCTCCAAACGTGCTGCAGTGCATTATAGCCAAACATCTCCACTTTGGGCTCATGTGTCCAAAGGACATCGTTCCGAAGGTTTTGTAGTTTGCTCAGATGCAACCTTACAAACCGAAGCTGTGCTGCCATGTTCCTTTTAGAGAGAAGTCGCCTTCCAAATAAGTCATACTTGCTCAGTCTTTTTCTAACTGTGCTGTCGTGACCTTTAACATATAGAGTCTGACGTGGAGCTCTTGGATTCTCTGCGGTTCCTCTGAGCATTGCGTGGTCCGACCTTGGGTTGAATTTGCTGGGCCATCCACTCCTGGGAAGATTGTGGCATTGTGTTAACACACACCTGCACACTCCAGACTAGCAAACTGCCAAACCTTGTGCTTTTATAAAGGTGCTCGCACTTGCTGATGATCAGTTAATTAAGTGTATTTGATTAGCAGCACCTGGCTGCTACGTCCTTTTTCCCCGATTGTTGGAAGCAAATAGAAACAGATGGATTTCTCCACCCGCTTCACAAGTAAATACAGTGTGTTGAGTGTCTTGTTAATCCAGATGTACATAATGGCACTTATACATGAACACACAAAGAAATCCATGTGTGCGAAAAAGATTCACATTGTCACAATGGCATTTCATACATTCATTAACATGATCATCACTGGGCTAGAAAATCCTTAAGCTGTTCCAGGGCTGACCCTGGAAATGTTTCATTTTTAATTATGAAATGTTAAGCCTTCAGCAGAAATAGACCACGCCAATTGTGAGCTCCTCCTGAATAGAACAGCTGCTGATTGTGAGCAGAATAAGGGGGCCAAGTCATTTTGAATGTCAGCCATATTGGCTTCCCTTGATAACTCCACACAGCATGTTTGTTTATGGAGGCAATGAAAGTCTAACCAACCGTGGAATCCACTGGGGAGAGAGGGGCTGCATGAGCAGTGGATTGTGATGATTTTACATCTGAGAAAAAAATGTTTTTGGAGCGTGTATACAGTGTACAGTGTATTAAATTGGAAAAGACTGCTTTAACAATTACATGAAATGGTTACCAGTTAAGTAGTACCTCTAGATATCAGAGGTCCCACAACAGTATGTAAAATGCTCAGTAAGGATATGAAGGACAGAGATGGAATAAGTTTGGAGCTGCATTAGTTTTTGCTTTTTTTCCATTCTTCATCCACCCATTTTCCATCTCTATATTCAGATTCCCAAACTGCCTCAACCTGCTCCTTTCACTGCTCATTCTTTTGGTCAGACCTACAGTTTGTGGCCGTGAGTAAGGGTCGATCGATAGCTTTGCTTTCACGCTCATCTTTCTCCTTACCACAACAAATACTGCTCATATCAGTGCATACTCTGTCCTGCTCCACTTTTCCCTAATGAACAATATACAACAAATTACTTGAACTCCTCTGCTTGGGGCAGCAAGTCATTCCCACCCCAGAGAGGGCAAACCACCAGTTTCTGGTTTAAAACCATGGCCACAGAACAGAACACCACAACTCTCACATGTGACATAAAATGGCTTTTAAAGATTGTTAATATGCAAGCAAATCATTGCCAACATAGACCAACATCAGATTTCCTTTGGCTTTGGTTATTAGTGACCTGCACGTCAATCACGTTCCTTTAGCATTGATGTCAACAGCAGCCATCAAGCAACTTTGTCTGTTTGCCATTTATTTAGCTGAATCCAAAGTCAGCGGTAGTCTGACAGCAGACAGAACGATCAGCTCCTTCCAGTTTGTTTCCACCTCCAGTTTGACTTTGGCCAGTTTACATGGGGAGAGAATTCAGTTTTACCTCAGCAACCATGACACACCAACAAATCCACCTCAAAGTTGTCACTTCAAGTCAGCACAGACTCAAAGCCATGCCAACGTAGATCTTTGCTGGGGGTGTTAAGACTGGAGGAGAGCATGACTCTTCATTTGTTGTGCAATTACCACATCTCCAGGGTGCCTGAAACAAGTGAGTAATAGCCAAATATCTGAGGTGCAGCACGCACCTTGACAGCCCTCATATATTGTATCAATATTAGCTCGAAAATGGTGCTAGTTCAGTGCTGAATGCTAATCACCGGTCTCCAGCCACTCTAACTGAACCACTGGATTTTTAAATCAGGAAGCACTGTAACAGTCACTCCCAGACAAACTCAAAGGTGCAGTGAAGCAGTACGGCTAAGTGCTGCTCCCTGAAGCCTAATTAATGGAAGAGCGAGAGATGTTCAGACATAAGCCAGCTATCAATGTCACAAAGTCGGCTAGATCAACCTGTGGGTACACTGTGCACAAATTTCAATCCAGACTCAAGAAAACCTTTCTGTGCTAAACCAGGCTTTCCACTTCCAGCTCTGTGCGCACTCACATAAAAAAGGGCGTTTCACGCATCACATGACTCCACCGACTCAATCACAGACATTATCAGATGATGACGTAAAAGATGATTAAAAATCTATAAAGAACATAAAAATATAACTGTAAAATGCTAAACTGATGTAAATAAGCAGTCATTGCTGCATAAATTGTTCATCTTGGGATTTAATGCACAGAGTGGAAAAATGAACATTTTAATTTAAGTTAATTAAACTGAGTGCTCTCAGTGCTGCTGTTTATTTTTTAAGGTGACCCCTGAACATCAGAGCTCTGAAACCTTAATCTGGACTCATTAAGTGTCGCCCACAGCCTAATAAAGGACAGACTGTTAGCAGATCGAAGTGAAACGAACTTTATTGGTTCAACAGGTACTCTTGGTGCGTGTTCTGCTGTAGCAGCATGAAAGAGACTTAGCAGCAGATTAGAATCAACTATAACAACATTTATACATCTTCAGCATCACTAAATTAGCAGATGCACATTCCCGTGACCATGCCGTGCCAAGACTGGGACAGTTTGTGCTTCATTCAGTGGTTTTAGTGAAGTATGGCTCAATAACCTGCAGATATAAAGTGCATCCCCCCAGCAGAGCGTCTATATCTATATGCTGTAAATAAAAGGATCTGTGAAAATGTGGCACTACCAGGCAGTTTTAAACTGAAACTCATAACACCTAACACCTGCTGCCGACCAGGTTATGTGTTCAGCCTAAGTTGCTATGGTGATTTAGCCAGGTTAAAAGAGAGCCACTTAAGTGGCAGAAAAAACTCTGACTTTAAGCTCCACACAGCTCCCTAAGCCATTAACCTCCCTTAATGATGCACACCAGCAGGCAGTGTTTGGAGTTTTGGTTTAACTCCACTTTGACAAACTCTTCTGATGACTATAAAGGAGCAATATCTTCTGAGGGAACATGTTA
>JAMQGT020007432.1:0-80000 GCA_024447675.2 Pterophyllum scalare | reverse complement strand
TGCACCTTTTTTTTAATTATACTTAATCATTACTCAGTTTACAGGAATTAAGTAGCCTTTTGTTACATAAGTATAAAACCATGAGAAGGTCAGAATATCAGCATGCTCTGCAGTATAAAAAAAAATGAGTCAATTTTTTACAAATCAAATTTAAATCAAGAAATGATCCCTGAGTGCAACACAGAAGAGAGACCCAGACTGCGGGCCTTTTTAGAAGCCAATACTCACCTGCCTCAAAGAAACAACTTCTGAGAAAGGAGCGTGTGAGATACACTCAGTGAAATGATGCAGGTACCAGGCGAGCGTCTGAATCACACAAACCTCTCTCTGTTGGTTTGTTTTTGATCTCTGAGTTATTGATCATAACCAGCAGTCACGCTATAAGCTCTCCTGTTGCTTGTAGGAAGATACAGTCGAGCTACAGTGGATAAATTAGGTAAATCTACTGATGAATAATAAAAATGATCAATTTAAGCAGCCATGTGAGGGGGGGTTTCAGTACACTCTTAGTGTCTGTCACAAGCCTGGGTAAATCTTTGCAACATCAAGAATGATGCATCCGTGCCAGATCGGTAGGGGGCCTGAGTTAACAACCACCACTTCTGGTGCTGTTGGCCAACAGGGTGCCGGTGGAAACGGTGCTACTGTTGGTAGAAGACAAAGGAAGAGGAGAGGGGGAGGCGTGTTCAGAGGCAGCAAGAGAGAAGAGAAGGCAAGAGCGTGGAGGTGAGAGAAGGGGCTTTAACTGCAGGGACTATGACTGCCAAAGCAAGAGAGCTGGCTGATATGTTGGAGAGACCAAAGGTAGATACACTGTGTCTGTGCAGGTAAACCAGGTGGAAGGAAGCGAGGCCGGGAGCACTGAAGGAGAATTATACCATGGTGTAGATCACAAGAAATAATGGAGTGAGGAGGGAAGAGTGCATGAACAGTATTGTGGAAATGAAGAGCGTATCAGACTTCATGAGTTTGAAGCTGGAAGTTGAAGCTGTGATGCTGGATGTTGTCAGTGAGTATGCCCCCACAGGTTGGATGAGAGTTAGAAGTTAGAAGAGAAGGAGGAGGTTGGATGAAGTGGTATAGAGTGTCCCCAGGGAAGAGAGTGGTGATTGGAGCAGACTTCAGTGGACATGTAGGTGAAGGGAACAGAGGTGGTGAGGAGGTGGTGGGTAGGTATGAAGTTAAAGACAGAAATGCAAATGTGGTGGCTGTTGTGTGGACGTATGCTGATGCACAAGAGCGGAGGAAGGTGTGCTACATTTTTATGCAGAAGATGCAATTAAAAAGAGACAGGAGACTGCAAGGTGGTGTCAGGGGAGAATTTAGCCAGGCAGCATCAGGTGGCAGGATGACTTTGGACATCAAGAAGAGGAAGTGAATGAAAGCAGAGGCAAATATTAAATGGTGGAAGCTGAGGAAGGAAGAATGTTGCTCACAGTTCACAGAAATTGAGACAGGCTCTGGGTGGTAGGGAAAAGTTACCAGATGACTGGGAAAGTACAGCTGTACTGGGAACGTGGTGAGAGAAACTGAGAGAGGATATTTGGTGTATCCTCTGGACAGAGGAACGAAGACAAGGAGACTTGGAGGTGGAATCATGAAGTGCAGGAAAGCAGTCAAAGAAAGAAGTCATCAGAGAAAAACTGGAACAGACAGGGAGAGGACAAATGTAGGCAGAAATCCTGGGAGGACAGGCATACGGCAAAGAGAGAGGTGGCAAAGGAAAAGACTTTTAGTGATTTGTGCGTGAGGCTGGATACTAAAGAAGGAGAAAAGAACTAATGTCAACTGGCTAGGCAGAGAGGTGGAGCTGGAAAGGATGTGCAGCACATTAAAGTGGTAGAAATGGAAATTTACTATCGAGTGATCTGGGTGTCGAGGCCGGGTGGAGCGGGTGGAAACAAGTGTCAGGGTGTTTCTGTGACAGGAAAGCAGCAAGAGTGAAAAGGAAGGTTTACAAGATGTTAGTGAAACCGGCTATCATGGATGGCTTGGAGATGTGAACGAACAGAACGAGAGGAGGCCGAGCTGGAGGTGCTCAGATCTTCTCTGCGAGTGAGCAGGACCGAGTACATCAGAGGGACAGCTCAGGTTTAACAGTTTGGAGACAAAGTCGGAGAGTCGAGGCTGAGATGGTTTGGACCTTTACAGAGGAGGAGTGTTGGGACACGTTATTCGGCAAAGGATGCTGAATATTGAGTTTCCTGGCTGAAGGAAAAGAGGGCGACAGAAAAGCTTCCTGGATGTTGTGAAGGGCATGCAGAGGGTTGGTGTGACAGAGGAGGATGCTGGGATAGGGTTGGGTGCTTTACCCACCGTGCTGGGTGCAGCAGGATTAGTGAGAAGTTCTTTGGCTTTCTCTTTCAGCTTTGTCAACCACAGTTTGGTTTCCACAAAAAATGCAATCATCTACAAAATTTTGAGAAAATACCCTTCAGTTATGAAAATATTAGACGAACCTGCTGTTCATCTAATAAATCTATGTATTGTTTATTCACTACATAATAAAACTAAACACGGCATTTCTTTAAGATATTTCAGATTTTGGAGCATGTGTAATATGCATCCTGCCACTCGTGTAATGGGACAGCAAAATTAAAAAGGAGTTCATGAATCTGTTCTCACAGAACAAAAACAAACACTGCATGCCTGCACATGCATAAATTTATGCCACTTATTTGACTTCCTTCACTCATTATTTATTTATTTATTGAACAAGGACAATGATCTGAATCCTCTTTTAATTAAACCGACTCCGACTGTAATTCTACCTGCCTCTCTCTGGAATAAACGCCATCACGCTCAATCAATACAGTCAATTATTCATCAGGTCAAGTAGACCACAGAAAATAATCTGTCACATGGGATGTCGGGGAGGCATTGGGGGCACGGCTGAGATAACGCTGCTGCTGCTGTTATTCCATGCATGAATTCCAGCAGGACCCGAGGGGTCCAACTGCTGCAGTATTCACGGTGAGTGCAGAGTGATAAGAAGTAAGTCAGCGCAGGGTTATCTTCTAGTTTTGTTTTCCTGCAGCTTCTCTTATGGGGGGGACACGCCATCCGCTCTGAGATTATGTTGACTTTTAGTCCTGCGTGTGGATAGTGCTGCACGAAAAAAAAAAGATAGTGACATCATCAGATTACCTCTCACTTCTTGAAGCTCCGTGAGTGTTGCTTCCCATGATTAGTAAATTGGTCTCCATGTGCATCATCACTGGAGTGCCTCATCAGAACCGGCGTACTGCTCTGATTTTATTCCACACCATTTTCAACTAGGCGCGCACGCGTGTGCGTGTGTGTAGCACACGATCAGACATCACCCAAACAACTCTCCGTCTGCTATCATGGCTTAGCTGTGCACTAACGGAGGATTCTCTATAATCGCATCACCTGTCTTAAGGGCTGTAAGGTAATGTATAAAATAACAGTGGATTGTTATGACAGAAGAAGAGAGATGAGAGTGAGACTGCATTTGTTGTTGTGGTGTGTAACATTGTTACAGTCACTCCTTGTATGATTGAGGTCCTCGTAGAAGCGATTCTTGGCACTCGACAGCCATCTTGGTAACTTCCCCAGGCAGTTAGTTGGTGCTCACAAGGCCGAGCCTTAAGTGAACGTGGAGAAAGTGACTGACAGGAAAAACCGCACGTGCAGAATCAACAGTCAAATCTGATCCTGGTGATTCTGCACCAAAATGAGGTTTACAAAGCTTTTTATTAAAACTTTAATATGGATGTTTTGACATTTATGCTTCAGTCCTGAGTGCGCACACAAACAGCACATCCACACACTCCTATGCTATTGATACAGTAACCCTAAAAAAAATGAAGAAAATGGAATATCTAACAATGACATGTATGCTGTACTGTGTGCAAACGCAGCCACAGTCGGGACAGAAGCCAGTGTGCTGGTGCCCAGACAAATGCGGAGGGTTGTGTCAGGAAGGGCGTTCGGGGTAAAATCGTCTCCAAATCATAAAGAATGAGATTTCCATACCAGATCAGTCGGAGCTCAGGATAACAGCAACTGCCTGAGGTGCGGCTCACCAGCAGGGTGCTGATGTTGGTCAAAGACAAGGGAAGAGGAGACGGGGGATGCGGAGGGTGGATGTGACAGGGCGAGGTGGAGGCTGACCCATCACAGCAGCCAAGGGAAGACATGCAGCAATTGGCTAATATGTTTCCTGGTCAGGCTTCTATCAAGCAGATGATTGGATTGGATGAGGGGTGGGACAGTCGCTATATTTGCCACTGTCTGATAGATTTCTATGTAGGATTCCTTGAGATCCTCGTCGCTGCCTTATAAGATGTCTGTCTGTATGCAGGTGTCCCACTTTATAAGGGACAACACTGACTTTTTCATTTTTAACTCTGTGCTTTGTCCAATTATGTGAGATAACTCTGCACATTCTGGTTCTTCTGCGGTCAGCACTGCAGGAGAGACACTTTTTTAACGTCTGGCTTTTATACAACTCATCCATGCCGAAACTCAAAGGTGATAAGAGTTAACAGCTTTAACAGTTATGGGAATAAAAAGAGAGAGAATCCATGAATGTAAAAAAGACGATTGCATAAGATCAGAAGAATCAACGTTGGCTCGTATTTGCTTAGATAAAATACATTTGTTCTTCACTTGCCAAATGCCAAACCTGTGGATGTGTGTGCTGAGTTACAGGTAACACGTTTTCAGGCTGCCTCCCCACAATACCGACACTGCCCCACGTTCAGCTGGTTAGGAACTCATCGCCCAGGTCTATACTGAGTAACGGCTGTGTGGGGAAAAATAACAGCTCCTCTGGTCCACAAGGCAGCAACCTTTGAGCAGAGTAATAGAATGATGGAGATTTATGATCACACCCCATGTAGCATGATGAAAGCGCACGATTGCTCCCACCCTTCCTTCCCCTCAGCTGGAGATAAAAATATTATAATGCATCAAATAACAACAAAAAAAAGCTTATCATGCTGTTTTAACAGCGCTGCGTTTACAGGTTCGCTCTTCTTTCAGCTGCTGCTGAGTGTGACCTTTGTAGTTGGCGTCGAGTGCGACTCGAAAGCCGCGAGACATCTCGGCAATAAGCTGGAATTCAAACTTTCAGCAATGCACTGAGAAGCTCTGCACGCATTATTCAAGGCAAACATTATAGTTTTGAGCCTGACGATAAGACAATACATAACATCGGACTGCTAATGCTTCCTCTGAGACGTCTGATTAAGGCCCCTGCCGTCCTCATCAAACTCCTGCTAATAAGCTCGTTTTTACCGGCTCTGCAGTGCGCAGATGTGTGTGTGTCTGCACACGCGGCTCTGTCAGAGGAGTCAGGCTATTTATAGAGCTGTGAGCTTTCTCTCGCCTGGACTCTGACCTTGGCGATAGTGTGACAAATGACGAGCAGCATTTCAGCAAAGGCTGAGCCATTTTAACAATAACATCAGGTCAGAGCGAGAGGGGGAAAAAAGAACGCCATCTGAACAGGCTTATTTTTGTTTGCCCATGAAATACCATTTCTCACTGCCTCGTGAATCACTGACAGCCACCGCCGAAGCCACGTTGGGGTCCCGGGGCTTAACATCTCAAATTGATCCGACGGCTAATGCGAAGCAGCAAGCTTATAAATGCTGTCATCGTATTGTATTCGGCATTATTAGCCCGGCCCTCAAGGACGCTGCCACTGGCCTTTGGTCCGTATGAGATAATTCTCAATTAGTCACTGTCCCCGTTATATCGGTTTCACATATACTGGGTTGATGAGTCGCACAGCTCAGTGCTGAGTTTAGCATTACAGAAGCAATGGAGTCAAATTAGTTCCTGGCAAAGAAAGAAAGGTGCTAAAGAGGAAGTCGTTCACTCGTCATGATTCATATGCAGTGTCGGGCAAACATTTCCCGCACTGGTGGTGATGCTTTAGAGGAACACCGTGAACGGTTTCCACATTATGGGATGTCACTGGGAAAAGAAAGACTACAGAACTGAAGCACGCTTAAAACATCTTTCGTGAAAGGCAGTTTTTTTTATCGCCCACTCTCACAATTATCACCACTCTGATTACATTCTTTCCCCCAAGGCTGCATGCACAGGTGAAATATGGAGTCTTAAAAATTAATGAAGCTTTTATGAAGCTGTTTGGGTAACTACATATAAAATCTATCCGTTTAAAATGCTGAGTTCAATAGTATTGATTACTTGGTCAAAATTTTAAAAAAAGCCTGCATGATTTCCTGAATGTCAGTCAATAAATATAAAACACACAAGTCCCGGTGTATTAATTAATACCAGCTGCTTTTTAAGAGAGAAGCAATGTTACACTCCACACACTAATGAGCTTCAGAAATTAGCATATGATTAATGCATATCATCTGTTGTTAACTGACACTGTGAGTGCTATAAATTTCCTGAATTTCCCCTTTGTGGGACAATAAAGGCTGTTTCCTCTTCTTCTTCTTCTTAAAAACATGTTAAAAACATGCAAACACAAAGACTGCTGCTCACAGGCCTGCAAATGACAAAACATGCCTTTCACTCTAATAATAACACTGAATTTGTCTTGAATATAAACTGCAACATGCAACGGCCACTTCCTTCCTTCCTCATCACATTGCATCTTACATTAAATTAAAGAAACTACAGTCCTGTCCATCTTCCTCTGTGATATTCACGCAGCAGTCCGTGCTCATCAAAAACTAATGCAAAGAGATGATTCTGCATATCAAACAAACACAGGCCAAATCATCAGTTACAGTAGTGTGGCTCCAAGCTGGCTTGGCCTTCGCCGGAGTTGAACGAAAGAATTAAACAGCTCCAGCAAAATCATGAATGATGAAGTGGAAGAAACCTTCTACTTTTTAAAGTAGTTAAGCTTGTGTATGCAGGAGTTCAGGCAGTTCAAGTTCTCCACTCATTGTCTTCCCAAACCTAAGAAAGTCTGAATAATTCAATCCTGTCGATAATGAACCTTGACAGCGATCGCTGCACCGTACCAAAGACCGTTTTCATTCTTCTCCTCCTTCTTCTTTCAGGGGGCGCCAAGCATCCTCCCCTGTCACAGCAACCCTCTGCATGTCCTCCATCACTACATCCATGAAGGGAGACGGGTTCCATTACACTTTGCTAATTTTGCTTTTATCGATCAACATCCTTTCCACAAAAGCAACATTTCAACATCTTGTAGTCTTTGGTGTTTCCACTTATGATCAAGTAAAAGGAAACAAATCTCATGTGATGGCAGAAGTCCAAGCAAATTTATTGATACTGTATTCACTGGAACTTAAGCTTTTTATTATGATTCAGATGATTTGTTTTCTATTTACAGTCTTATTATGTATTGGTCCTTTCAGCTGCTCCTTTATTCTCAAAGAGTTGCCACAGCAGATGGATCTGCAGGTTTATTTGGCACTGATTTTACGCCGCTTGCTTTTCCTGACGCAATCTTCCCGCTTATCCGAGCTGGGACCAGTAAACTAGTCTGTGACCCCCCCTGAGGCCGGGTTTCTGTCTCCTCCCGGCCTCGAGCTGGGCATCTGTCACGTGTGAGACATGTTAACCACTACACCACGGAGCTTGCACTCATAATCATGTCATGTAATCAGCAGATGACTTAAGTTGCATGATGTTGAGCTTCGAATTACATTCAGCCCATCTTTAGGTAGTAAACACCAGGCGGAAATAATCACTAATCACTAATGTAGCCTGTGTGTGTGTGTGTGTGTGTGTGTGTGTGTGTGTGTGTGTATACACACCAAGAGAACACAGCAGATATCACTCACTGTATTTTTTATTATTTTAAGCGTGTGCGCTATTGTTGCCAAATCACACAGTAAACTGCAATTAACCGCTGCTTTCCTCTGACATTTGTCTTTACGAGCAGTAAACAACAATAACTCTCACCAGCTGAGATCCCGTTAATAATTGATAGGATCCCATGAAATTTATGATCTAGACTTTTTAAAAAGTCAGCCTGACTTGTAAACTGTAAGCTTGGGGCTCTCAAACTTTCTGGGGCCTGAAATCGTCTCTCCATGCGTGACCCTTTTTGATTATCCAAACGCAAATTAGCAGTCAGATCTCCATCAGACTGATCATCATTTCTAGTCTTAGATGCTGGAAATCATTTCATTCTAAAACGCTGTCCATGCACAGAGAAATCTGCCTGTTGTGGATTACATTGCAGCTGGTGGTTGGTCGCGAGGTTTAATTACAAACGTCCCGATTTTTGCATCAGGAAGAGTTAAGCCTAGTTTAACTCTGGATTACTGGAATGCCCCTATAGTGCATTTCCAACCATTCACACAGGCACTTGAGGTGCATTGGCTTTGCTGAAGACTTCTCCTGAACAACAGAAAGAACCAGCGCTGGTGCAGCAATATTTGTAGTAGTTTTTCAAGCTTTTTTGCAGCGTCTTCCTCTCTGTAATCTGAGAATCTCTGAGCCCCTGTCCTGATTGACATGGTGGTAATAACTGACAGGACAGTGCACGGGTCTCTTCAACCTGAATGCGAGGGTGACAGCAGTGAGCATCAACCACATGTTATTTTGCCTGTCCTTCCTTCAAGTCACTGAATCTCACTGACATTCTGCAGCATCGCTGAGAATCTTCTTCCTTGTTTGGGAACAGAACGGTGTAATTCAATTCAATTCAATTCAATTCAACTCAGTTCAGTTTTATTTATATAGCGCCAAATAACAACAAACAGTCACCTCAAGGCGCTTTGTATCGTGGGTAAAGACCCTACGTACATGCATACATGTAGTAGACACGTGCTTGTCTCAGTGATGCAGATTGTCTCAGCTGCGATGTCAACAACAGTCCCACACACTGCTGTACGTCCTCGCTGCTGTGTTTACAGTAAGAAATAAGATCACTATAGCAGAAGTGAATTAAAATAGAATCTATGGGGGGATATCTGACATCCTGTAATAACAGCCATTTTCTTTAGACACTGGAAGAGCCCAGTGTGCGGCACATTAGCTTAGAGATTTACAGTCTACTTTTATATTGTATGAATTTTGCCTAAGGATATTTAATGTTCTTCCTGGCTAATTCTAATCACAGAAGTCAGTGATGCACAAGAAGAGAGCAATGGTTTTATTAGACAAACAAAGGGCTGGAGAGGATTTAATGAAATGCATTCATCTGGATTAGACCGCTATAGTGGATAAATCTAAGCTCAAACCACCTACAGCACGTGAAGGACACAGGACAATAAAGCTAATTCTATTAATCAGCTTTTGCTTTGAATTTTCTGCACACATTTAAATGCAGTTTTTATTTCATTTACATGGTGGACACTAACGTCTTTGCCAGTCCCCAGCAGTCAGATCTCCAATCTGAACGCAATTAGACACAGCTGACTACATTCCCAGGCAAATTACACTCCAGGCTGTGGATAAGATTCCAGCCATTTCCTCCCAATTCAGAAACAAAATCTCATTTATTGGGAGAAATAAAAATTGAAAGGAGAGCCTGACATGAGCAGCAATAGGAACAGAAGCTCATCGACATGGAGCTGAATGTGTCTGGAGCAGACAGGAAATTGTCTCCTCGTGTGGTTGAGAAGTGGCACTGTGTAGTTTTTATACCTATAGGGTCACATTGGAGGATTCAGCAGGCACTGAGCTATAAAATTGCTAGTTGAGAGGGAATTAGTGGGGATGGAGAGGTGGAGAGGGAAGGACAGCACAGTTGGGAGTCGAATGAAGAGGTGTGCCGCGGCAACTGATTTGATCATCTCGTCCTCGGTGATGTTTACAGTGGCTCTCTCCTTGGCGATTACGATGGCCGGTGTCTTGACAACAGAATACAGAAAGGGCATCAGCCCGCTTTGCCACACAAAGGCAAAACAAGAAAGAAAATACCTGAAGTGCAATGCGACTATTACTGTTTTAGCATCTTAATTAGCTTAAACTGTTATCATCATCCTTCCAGACCCTGGAGCTAAGCCTCTCTGCTGCCTTTTAATGAAACTGTTAACTACCCGCTGTCCTAAATGCAGTAAACTTTGAATATATATTATCCATAATGCATTAAAGTATAAATAGGATACTGATCTTTTCCACCTTATGGAAATAGAATAGAGCCTAAAAAGCCTGGAAATCTTTCCACTTAGCTGAGCCTGAATCACTTGATTAAATAATGTGAGTTAACAAGAGACCTGCACCGGTGTTTCCCACACATGAAGTACTCGGCAGGCCTGCCAAGTTCTGTTTGTGATTTATTTGGTTTCTTTGATCCAGCTGAGACATGAGTGTGAGTGTGATCACTGCTCCTTTTGGACAATCCCCCTGCTTTTATTTTGAATGTTAAGTCACAGCTAACCAGCTCTGGGCCTTTCCCGTTTAGGGCTTTCCTGTGAGCAAGGAGGTCAGGTCACTGCCATGACTCAACCTTCTCAAGTCTGTCGTCATGTGGACCAACAAAATCCAGCTTCGCGGTCTTGGACTGTAGCTGTTATGCTAGTCCATGTTCTGCAACCCTCTTCGAGGTGGAAGTTCATTCAGAGCTGGAGCTTCCTGAGGCTGCAGAGCCTTGCTTTTTCTACAGCCACAGCTAGTCTAATTCTGCAGGACGCACTGTGACCTGTTTAGGGTGTGGAACATCTCTCAAGCATCCTGTAAGGTAAACAGCACTGTCCTCCATTGTCTTCTCAAACAACTCATCTACCATTTTTGTTCATCAGATTGTTTGCATTGCATCCGTTTCTATTCAGAAACTGCTCACTAAACGGCAGCCTCTGAGGCTAAAAATGGAGTGGGTGCCAAAAACTGCAGTTCCTCTAATGGCCACTTGAGGCTATCCTAAAAAGTGAGCCAATGCCCACAGACTTCCATGTTAAAATGTCCAACTTCACAGCAGAAATAAACATGTCTGCAGCTAGCTTAGCTTGATTGTGTTGGTATCACTTGGAGCATTTTTATTGGCTATCACCTTGATAGCATTAGCTGTTAACTTAGCACCCTATCGTACAAATATGGACACTTCTAGAGTAAAAACCAAATGAGGGGACACTAAAATCAATGCTGAAATTGATACTTCAGAGGTTCACAAATCAGTTGGTGACATCATGGTGGCTAATGATAGTCAACCTGCATTTTGACAGTGCTGTGACCCCAAACTACATAGCAAGGAAAACAGAAATACACTTTGGGTTGTTACTGCTACACATCTGTGACGTGAGTGAAGCAAGCTGTTACAAAGCCTGGAATGAGAACAACAGAAGTGGACGATTAAAAAGAAGAAGGCTGACTAGTGGCATGAGTCAAGGATGCAAAGTGAAATGTCCTCTCAGACATTACGGCACGATGGCCTGACTATTCACTCAGCCTCCTCCTTTAGTGGTTCTCCACTTTACATCACCTCAGTTTGTGCTGCAGGAAGAAAGCGGTCACACTTGACTCTCACACACAAGGTCGCTTTTTTAAATCAAAGTATAAACATGAGTCGTTTAAAAAGTGTATTTCTGATTTTTACCCGCTTACACTTAATATTTAACTTCAGGATGGCACAGTGGTGCAGTGGTTAGCACTGTCACTTCACAGCACGAAGGTCCTGGGTTTGAATCTGCCGGCCAGCATTGCATTTAAAATGCTGCATTTTGAACAAAATTACCATAAGCACAATCACATATTTGTATTTTTTCTAACACAATCCTTTACCAACTATCATAGGACTGGATATTGAGCCCCTCATTTAGATAGTCCCGAGTGGATGCGGCCATGGGGATGTCAGTCTCTTTGACAGGTCCTTGTGTGGAGCTCCCTGTGCCTCTGGCTCCTTCACAGCACAAACGCATGCTTGTGAGGTTATCCAATGATTCTAAATTATCTGTAGGTGTGAATGATTGCCTGGCCTGTCTGTTACAGCCCTGCCAACCTGTCCAAAGTGGAGCCCTGTCTCACAGTGTAATGCTGTAATAGACTCCAGCAGCATTTGCACTTTAGTTTAGCTCCCCCCCCCCATCCATCCACTTTCTTAACCACTTATCCAATTCAGGTTGGAGCTTATCCCAGCTGTCATAGGGCGAGATGCTCTTTTCACTTTTATGCAATAAGCTACTTGGTTAGGTTTAGGAAAAGGCAGCAGTTTGGCTTAAACACTCTCCTTTATAGCATTTACCAAGCACACTCAAGGCTGGCACTTGGCCACTGTGTTACCTGTGACAACAAGGGATCACTTCAAGCATCCACACATGACCAGCTAGGCATGCAACAATCGGTGCATCCGGCACAGACACCAAACTACTGATTTTGTAAAATAGGAACAGAAACTGAAAAATCAATTGCATCGGTGATCAGTGCAACTATAATTGGTTACGTCAGCTGGCACTGGAGCATTTTGTTTCCTTTATCGCACAGTGGTGGCACACAAAGACCCAAATGTTTGTAACTGTCAACAAATCACAAAAAAAACACACCACCATCATCGCTATCATCAGTCCCACAGGGTGTCCGCTCAGGCTCAGCTGTTTCCTAGAACAGCTGTAGTTTTTGGCTAGTTTTGCCCAAACTGGTGTGAGCAGTGCACTGTGGTGGGGGGGGTATGTTTAGCTGCAGATTAATCCTCATTTAATGGTCTCACATTTACAGCAGCAGCACGGTGAGCTATAGCGCCCATGTTAATCATAATGAATCAACACATCAGCCAGTGCAACAGTGAGGCATACTGATGTGGTCTTAATAGGAAAAATATGTATCAGACTCTGGAGACAGATACACACACACACACACACACACACACACACACACACACACACACAATTGCCAGTGTAACACAAACATTGTTGGTTTTGATGTTCCATATAGAGTTTATGAACAGCAAGCGAGTTCCCAGCCTTGAACAACACCATTTAACTTCAAAGGCGACTCCGTGACGTGACTGCAGTTAATTGCATCTTTGGATGTTGGTGACATCTTGAATCATGAAATGGCAGCTTGAAAAACAAACGGAAACAGAGTGTAACAGACGTCTGTCTGAGTAAGTGAGCTGGGAAAACTCCAAGGTTGACAGAAAAGAAAATGTGACTTACTGCAGCTCGCTATCAAGGTTGGTACAAGATTCCTCGACAGGAATCTATGGCAGAGAATGGATTTACAGCACTGCTGTGTATTCTAGCAGGCTGAGAAGATTTAGTTCTGAAGTCTGTGCAGAGACGGTTCAATGAATTAACACGGCACGGCTGTGTTTAAGGGTTCGCTGTGTTTACAGTCTGTGTTGGCGTCGGAACTGGTGCAGAAACAGATACGTGCTTTTATGTAAGCCAAGCAAAGCCCTAACGCTGCTCTTTGTGGCGTCGACTATGGGAAACGTCAGTTTCAGCTGGTGGTGGTGGTGGTGGGGGGGTGGCTTGATGATAACTGCGATAATGTGTCAGCAATGCACATATGATAATACTGAGTGAGACCGTTTTGTTCTTTAGGGCGGTGCACTTGATTTATAATAACACAAGACAAAAGATCAGGTTTGTAGCAAAAAAGTAATAATTTCATTCTGATAATAAACTTTGATTAAGTAACCATCCCTAAAAACTTAATGGACTCCTCTTGATTAAAACGTGAAAAAAAAAAGGGGGCAATAAATTCAGAGCCAGGCAGAAGGCAGAGGAATCAGCACAGCTGCAGATTTGAGCTTTTATCAGCCAGCACTGTTTTTTTTGGGAATGCTGCAGGAAGCTTGAACTTCTTGGTCAGATATCTGTTGTTCTGCAGAACAGCTGCAGAGATCAGCCTTTTCACAGAAAGGTTAGCATGACTCAGTAGCAACAAAATGCAGCAGGTTAAAACAAACTGGAAACTTTTTTTCTTTTTTTTTTTTTTTTACCATTAAGATTTATGCTTCTGTTACAAAATATCACATAAAAAATAAGTGGCACCTTCCACCTGCTCATAATGTTTGCTACACTTCACACTGTACAGCTACACTTTCCTCTCTCCCACATTCAGTGGACATACAGTGGGGAGTCAATAAATAGATGCAGCGGTCTATCTATGTATCAGCAGAGTGCTATCAATATCACTGCCCTTTCAGATGAGGCTTTGATTATCTAACCCGGAGAGTGAAATCGATCCGCGCCTGCCCTCAGTGCTTACTATAAGTCCTGGAAGTGCAGAAAACCTTGTTTGACAGAAAACACTCCTGCACTTCATCTGAGATGGGCTGATGAACTAGTGCTGAGAAAAGCCCGGCAGGAGCCAGCCGGTCAATATTAATGAGAACAATATCCAGGAAGGAATCTAAAATTAATTTCCGTAGTTCAGAGTTAAAGAGGAACTTCTGGAATGTCTAACAGCATTTGACAGCATCCACAGAGACCCAGGTCCAAGGTGCTACAAAGACTTCCTGCACTGCTGAGAACTGCTCTCAGACATGACAACATTAAACAGAAAGCTGACGTCCCGCTAACAGCCGTGCTTCACTTCGGAATGATCCGGCAAACATTTAAACATTTAACAGCTGCTGGCTGATCATCTATTTTTGATTTCTTGTCTTAGTTGAAGGAGCCAAAATTGAAAGTTGCTCCTACTGCGGCTTTCCAATAAGTCACTCGTGTTGCATGCAAGCAAATCTCTGAACCATGACCCACCAGCTACGTACCCTAAGGCCTGAGGCTGGTTGGTGATCCCCTAGTAACCTCTAGTTGCCAGGGAAAAATTTGTATTCCTCAACCAGTTGGTGAAAGGTTGCTGGAGGTTGCCGGATTTCACCAGGCGAAGTCAGTCACAAAGAGGATGACGCACCAAAAATCTCGTTTTCATCGCTTTGGTTGTTAGCAGGTTGCCACAGTTTATAGAAAAGATGCCAACCTGTCTGCAGTCACTCGTAACACTCTTAAATACCAGAACCTGCAAACATTCACCTTCAAGGTAAAAGCTGTGCCTTACAGCTGAAACCCACACATGTCAAAAATCACTAGTTTTACTTTGAAGGCAAACAGTCTCCATCTGTGGTATGCATCACACATCTCAGTGTTTCACTTCCACTTAGCGAGCAGTTTGCATGAAACACACTGATTTGTCTGCAAACACAAACTACTGGTGACTGCAGCAACCTGCTAGCAACCAAAGCAATTGCAAGGACCTTATCTCTGCAGCACGCCATATCTTGTTGCAATCAGTTTAACACTAGCAACTACCAGCCAACCCATTGTTCTATATATATATATATATATATATATATATATATATATATATATATATATATATATATATATACTTTTCCCTAGTAAGCAGTGGCTGCAAGGGGTCACTAACCAGTCTCTAGACCTGCATGAATGGGGAATTTAGTAATCAATCTTACAGCGACCACCATCAACCAATCACCAACTGGTCAGGGAATACACATTTTTCCCTAACAACTGGTGGTTGCCACCAGCAACTGGTCTCTTGGCTTATGTTCAGTTCAGTTCAATTTTATTTATATAGCACCAAATAATAACAAACAGTCGCCTCAAGGCGCTTTATGTAACAGTGGCCAGTTCAAATATCTTTGCCACTCTGTCTTCATTGATTACTTGGTTGCAGGACCTGCCTTTCCTGTGCAGCATGGCTGAATCATTCCTGTGTCACAGCCCCCTGGTGCCCAAACATGCATGACTCCAAACCAAACAGAACGCCACCATCAGAGATGTTAACCTAGTCAAATGCTGTTGAAATGAAGCAAACAAAACATTCTTGCTTATGAGCGAGTGAAAGGACTCTTGACCTCTGCTCTGGAGTCCATTTCTTATCGCACTGAGCCGGCTGACTAAGACGCTGAATGAAGGGCTGCATCACTGACTTCAGGGGGACCCTCCAGACAAAAGCAGCTCACCAGATAAAAGACAGACAGACTGAGATAACATTTACAAACAGCTATACAAAAACTGCATTAATATGTTGCTTATATATTTTTTAAAAATCTGTTTTAAAAAAAGTCTTTGTTTTTAATTAAATTATATCTGATTGACTAATTCTACTCTACATACACAGACACATGCATTTGTCTCCTTTATCTTACTATAATGATGACAGCGTATGGCTGTTCCCTAACTCCTCCTAGACGCGTTAATATGGATGAAACGTACGATATAAACTGCCTAGATTATCAACATCTAATTTATATTGTTCACTCAAACACTCAAATCCTTACAAACTCTATACATTATGTGGAGCAGTTTTACGTGTGTATTGTTGTTTGCAAATACAATTTTTAACTGGAATGTGTGCATGTCTGTAAATAACACTGATGCTAATTCTGCCTGTAATTGATTATTTTGTGTTATACAGTGAATACGAAGCTTCCAAAGAATAATAATAATATATGTTTGTTATTGATTTGTCTGGGCTTATGAACAGCTATTTTTGTAATCTGACTCTATACAGGGATATAATGAAGATAAAAGTCATTTATGTCTGTGTTTTCATCCATGAGCAAAGTGAACAAGTCCTGGAAGCCTGGCATAAACTGCTCATAGGGCGGGTTTTGGCTAGTTGCAATAATGTAAACAATATTCCATCCTAAAAAAAAAATCAGCTAACATCTGCTCGTCATCAGTGCAGTTTTTGCCATCATACCAGGATGCTTTAACCATGTCTGCTGGAAAGAATACACAAGAAAGAGAGCGTTTGAATGAGGGAGTATGCGTCTCCCAGGACATTTGTTGGTGTAATTGCTTCTTTTGTTGCCTCTCTTGTTCAGAAGACGGTCCTCTGGTTCACTGTGAGGCGAGAGCAGTCCGCATGCCCGGCAAACAATTCCAGTTTGAGCAGCTCAGGCAAATTTACTGCATCTCAATTAGAGAAAGTTGCCTGAGGTGACTTTAAAATTTTAAGGCACTTTTGGAGCCAGTGAAGGAAAAACACACACATCTACATGAAGGTACGCATTAACAAAATATCTGTGAAGGTGAATCAGCGGCGGCTGAGACGTGCGCTTTACCCACACCTACCCATGCACTAACAAGCTACCCTGTTATCGCACACACAGGTAGAAGGCCCGGCTGTTCCCTCTTCCTAATACCTGCTATCGCAGGTTTGACTGCAGCCTGTCCCTTTGTCTGTGTCACAACTGATGACTCAAACTTTGTAATTGCCTTTTAATCCTTTCGAGGATAGAACATGTGTCAGCTTCAGCTAATTCAGGGCACCGGTTGCCTCGGGATACAGAGAGAAGCTTATGACAGGAAGGTGGCGAGTGTAAGTCATCGCCCAGGCTGGGACACTTTGCAGTGCTTCTGATTATGCAATGTTCAAAAAATAGCAGCTCTTCCTCTCTGTCCGTTCGATTTGAGATTGAACGGCATGCGCTGAATACAAATGCAGTCTATGAGATGGAAAAATGTGATGCAAAACCCAGGCACCTCTCTGTGCACCAGTTCAGTATCCAGAAGGAGGCGAGTGCAGAAAAACGAGCAGATTCAGACAAAATTACATCCTTAATTCAAATCACATTAAGAATAAACCTTATATACAACAGCAGAGGCACCAGCTGACGGACGGACGGACGGACAGATGGACGGACGGATGGATCAAACAGCAGCTTGCGATCCCTTCTCCTAATATTCTAATTTTCTTATGCCCTCTTTCCTTTTGTTGAATTGATTTATAGTCATTAACTTCCCACAAAGATGGTAAAAATAAAGAATATCCTTACTGAACATTTAACAGTAACCAAGAATTTGGTCCCAGATAATATTTTTTTAATAAATCCAATGCCAACATCTTGTAAATTCTCAGTTATAAGACTTATGAAACGTTTGTAATTAAATGACTGAAGTCTCCATCCACTCACATGTTTTCTGCAGGTTCAGTGTTTTCATGCTGAAACAGTTGCTGCACTGTGAGATGGGCGTAGTGTATCTCATGCATGTACTGTATGTGCCAGCAGGATGTAGTGAATTCACACATTAGAAGCTAACTGTTACCCCTTCAGACACGTGTGGAACAGCTTTATGGTGAGGCTGTCAGGTTAAAAACAAAGTGTTTTTGGTCAGGTGACAGAAAGTTCCAGGATCTGAAGACAATGTCTGGATTCATGGTTGTCTGGTTAGACTTGCTCCACCCTAATTCAGCATAACCTCCACATTTCACACCGAAGATGCCCAAAGGTTGATACCTGGTAACCCCGCAGTAACCGAGCCTTTGTTTTGTTTTTCTCTGCCATTATCGTTAGACAAAAGACAAAATGCTCATATTTAACGACTAAAGGACGGAGTGAGATTTCACTAAATGCTGGTGCTGCAGATCGGAACGTCATCCCACGGAAGAAAACCATTAGGTGTGTCTTTGACTGGTTTATGGGATACTCAGTTTGTCCTTATTCTCAAGTACTGCATTTCATAAAAGCCACTCATGTCTCAAAGACGCACACCCAGCCATCAGCGCCATGATGCACAGGTTTTATGGCAACGTTGCTCTGCGCTCATCACATATGGGCACAATTTTCAGAGTGAACGCGCATATCATGATTAAACTACGGTCTTTCCCTGCAGCTAAGCAGCAGGTCAAAGTGGACTCAAAAGGAGAACAAAGCAAAGACACTCATGCAAGAAGAACAGCTTGTGCATGTCTCTGTACCAAAATGGCACAAGTTGACACCCTCGGATATAAGCTCATTAATATGCTGCCACAATACAACTTTACTAAATAACGTCAGTGAGCAAAGTGCTTCACATCATTCATATAAAGGATGGATATGGTTTTGTTTTGAATGAGTTTTTTGCCTGTTGGATAGCAGATCAGCTTATCACCACATCAGAATTTGTTAAGCTCATTTTTTTATTCAATGTTTTTCTGTAAGTTCATCTTTATGAGCAGCTCATATTGTTTTCACATTGTCTTTGCTATTAAAAAAAGTCTTCATATTAATGCTCACACAGGTTATTTTTTAAGCTGAAATAATGCCATGTTAACGCATCTTCTCACTCCATTGTGTCCTCCACAGAATCCTCTTCCCTCCGATGCTCTTTACATCAATTTATCATTTACACAGTTGGCCCTGCCTTCTCGCCTCCCTCCTCTCCTTCCCCTCCTTTACATTTCTTTCTTTTGGTTCACCTTTGCTCACGAGTTTCTTTTTCTTTCTTCTCCTTCTCTATAACTCTCTGAGGCCACTGAAGCAGCAGCAGCAGCAGCGTCCAGGACATTTTCTCCATTAGTGTGAATTACAGCTTCCTGGGCGACCGGATCACAGCGTGTGCAAGCACACCTCTTAATCACAATCGGGTAGGCATCCTTTTCTCCTAACATTCGCCTTTAGTCCCAGTCACAGACAGCAACGGCTCCATTAACAAAGCCGAGGGGAACACTCTGTCTGGCCAGGTGCTGAGTCTATACACCCCACTGACTGCACAGAGCCGGGCCGGCCACAGGGTCGCAACGAGAGGTCAACCTCTCAGTCAGCTTGTATTATGAGCGTGGCTAAAGGAGGCAGCACAGCTTGAGATCAGCCAATGTCAAATGAGTCAGTTTGTTCTAAGATTGCAGTGAAACTGAAGAGGGATTGGCCACACTGTGTGGTTTCACTGCCAACACTGTTCCACTGCTCCCATTCACAGTTGGCTGACGGTATTCTCTTTAAAGCAAAACAAAAATAGTTAAGCTACTCCGCCTGTACGGCTTTTTATGACTAACAAGGTCAATAACATTTCTATATACAGTCATTATAATCAGCTTACCCTGTGCACCTGAACAACACCAGTCCAGGATGAAACATAAGCAGCAGAGCACGAGCCATTTCCAGTTCAGCTAAGCTGCCAGTCTTTGAAACAACAAGCCCAATCCAGTGGATTCAGACCGCATCGCAGCGTCGCCTCAGATCCCAGTGAACTGCTTTGTTTAACCTTTTGCTAACAGTCAGCATAAGAATGCATGTAATGGCTTGCAGAGCCCGCCTATCCAATCAGCACCGATGGGGACAAAGACCCACCAGGAGCATCCCTCAGGAGCTCCACACCTTCCAAATTTACTATACTTTTGGCATCCGAGCTGCTAATAGGAACTCTGCAGAGATGTAACAGCCAGCCAGCAGCTGATAATTCAATATCACCTCATGTTTTATTTTTCTTGTAATCCTGTTTAGCCTCTTCATTCTCTCTGTGTGTTGCTTCACTGTAACTTTAGTTCCTACTTACAAGCTGAAAGGAACTACAAACTAATACTTTACCTATATTTTCACTCTGACAGAGTCAAAAACCATGTTTGCCTTATATGCATTTCTTTCATTACATATAGGCTCAGTAAAGCCTGTGCTTGATTCATTTCACTGTTTTCTAGTGTTAAAGAAAATGCTAAGAGCTGCTGTATGCATAGCTAATTTTGGACCAGTCACAGTATACTGATGTCACTCGTGCTGTGAAAGTAATTACTCCAAAGGAGCTTAAAAAAGTCCCTCGTTTCAGCAGTGTGGTCACAGAAATTGGGGGTGGGGTGTGTGGGGGGGGATGCTGCCTCCAAAAGTTACCAGGACAATAAAAAGGTCCTGTAGTCTGAAAGTGCCTAAAATTTCACTGTAGCCCATTTTCCTTAAAAAGGAAATACAAAATGACAGATTTTTTTTCATTCTTCTTTTTACAAACCGGATTCCTGCATTGCCCACAATGCTAAATGACACCTTAACCTCAAGCAAAGATAAGGTGCATGCAACAGAAATCTGCTGTCTTCTTACTAACAACATGATGTCAGACATTTGAGGAAATTCATAGATTCCAAAGACAAAAACTCCATAAACTCAGCTTCATGATTTGCATGCTATTGCTCATGAGGCCATGATAGTTGCTACTTCCTGCACCAATAACTATACATTACAGTGACTTGATAATCTGCGAAGACCTAATATAGATACACATTATTAACATTATGTATTTTATGGCCAGCATATTGTAGGTGAAATTAAAATCTGTCAGAAACCTTGAAAGTGATGATTTGTCCTTGGAAACGACAAAGCATCAACACATTTGCAGCTTCTGTAAAAGAGACGTGAACAATGAGATGATGTGAGCAGCACACGAGCAGCCTTCATTCAGCAATTCATTTTTTATGTTTGATTTTTAAAACTTTTATTTGGCTTTTTGCACAGATGGACATTTAAGAGACGAGTTAGGATTCTGGTTATTAAGGTATTTTTGTGATTGTTGCAAATTGCTGCAAATTGTTGCAAATGGGGAAAAAACAAGCTGACTGCCATCCTTCTGGACAAAATAATAGATGTATTTTTTTTTTTAAAAAACAAACAAATAAAAGCTGGAGAGTTATGGATTTGCGTCACACAGTTCCCACCAGTGTTATTTGTGTGGGGAGGATTTTTTTGTTTTGTTTTTTATTTTGCCAGAATGACAAAACCACAAAAAAAAAAGCTTTTAATGCAACAACAATGGACTGAGCTGTGGTAAAGAAGCATAGTATGAAAAGAGAATTACTCGTCCTCCACTCTGCATTTATAAAACAGTTCAGGGCTCAGTTTTCTCCTTCACCCATTATTTAAAGACACCTCCGTGTTTTCCCCTTTTGTAATTCCCTCAGCATCTTCATGCAACTTTGATGGAAAGTAACCCTGTTAAGAGCCTGCCAAAGCGCTATACATACTCACTGTGGGTTGACAGTGCCTGGGACAGTAATAGCTTTGGCTCAGCTGAGGCACTGCTCTCACCTCCAATGCTTGCAAACGTGACGCTGGCCTGCTGCACAAATCTTATGCAATAGCTCCCAACACAGAGTGCTCAAAAAGCTCACCAAGGTTTTTTAGACTGTGCACACTTACTGACAATCTTCCTCACAAACACCTCCATCGTTTGACTTTGGGATCCTTCCACTCCCAGATTTTCATGCTGCTGCTTTGAAGCAACACTAGATTGCTGAATATATTTAAACAAGCGGGAAATGCCTTCATAAAAGCACCGAAATATTCGGGATGCCTGCAGGCTCCATTAACAGCTTCTGGCAGCTGTGATCGTATGGTACAATATCATCTCTGATTGAACTGGTGAACACTGCTCACACATAAAATCAACAACGTGGCTTTGAATTAGCCAGTCCACTGAGCCATCAGAGTTCCACTACATCTCATGAGGCCTTCTAATATTTCAGGCACAGAAACTCAATTATGAGGCCGAGGTTTTGATTTCTTAGAATAATCGAGCTACACGGCAGAATTCAATTAAGAGCACCCAGGATATATTTGGACCTCTCAGAGGAAGGCCCTCGGTGAAACAGATGAAATGTGCATCATTCATAGGATTATTAATTTGTTTTAATTGAAAACCGCACGGGCTGCGGTTACATGTGCTTCGAGGGGAAACTGATAACATTAACTGATGATGATAGAGCGGCAGCGGTTTGGCGCAAACACACGTGCGTGGTTGTCAAGTTGCACACGCCAGTCCTGATCTCATTGCTCTGGGGGGAAAGCATTGCAGTGCGCAACGCCACCTGTGCAAAGGTGCCAAACCGAGAACGGTTAACCCGTCCGCTCCAAGGAGCTAATGATTACGTCCCTCAAGTAGAGAGACTGTGCGTCTCGCGGGTAGAAAAATGAGCACATTGCACCTTTTTTCCACCTTCATAAAGTGATTTTTCCAGGACTGTTCTCTTTCAAGGTGTCGGGGGCAGCTGACAGGAGGCAACGGCTGAATTACAATGCGCCCGAGCTGCGCAGTGCTCCTCTCTCAAGCTCTCCCCCGTCACTGACAATGCATGTGCCCACGGCGTTCAAGATATCTCTGACCCAGTCCTGACAGCTGACAATGAACTCCGCGCACAGCTGACGACGACACGATTGTTTCAATCCTGCTACGTGCAGCCCCCCAACTTGAATGAGCTCCTTCTCACTGGAGCCACAGCCTCATGATCTGCACAGAAAACTGGAACCGCTGGAGAGGAGAAGCCGAGCGGCCACTGGGTTTTTACACATTTCACTTACTGTAGTGTGGCCACAGCAGCTGGCCTTTAAGCAGATCAAACCCTAAAGCTATAGCAGGCTGCGGATGAGGTTATCACGTAGAGTTTAACATAATGCACAAGGGTAAAGTGGAAGTCAAAAGAAAAAGCCAGTTGCCCACCTCATCCTGCTGCGGTTGATTCGGTCTCTGATTCGGCTGCTCCTTGGTAGCTGTCATTGTAAAACTCCTCGGAAGGGAAAACTTGGTCGAATCCTAAAGAAAACCGGACTGGATCCGCTTTTCGGTGCAGAATAAGTGTGAGGAGAGAAACGGGGAGGGAGAGGCGCCGTCTTGTCAACTGCGGAATCTTAAACAGGAGTGGTGGAGCGGAGGGACGAATCCGTCACGATTGAATATCTGCGAGGTCTTGGCGAGCGTGTGACGAGAAGCCAACGCAGCCCTGTGCGTTCACATCAAGCCCCTCCGGGAAAAGGGAGGAGAGTTTCGGACACGCTCGTTTGCTGAACCGAGAAAGACGGAGTGTGCTCACATTTTACCAGCCTGCCACTTCTCCGGTGTGTCTGGTCTCTCTCCCCGTCTACTCTCAGCGATGCTGGTATTTTGGAGGATATAGCCCAAGACTGAGAGGAAGAGGAGGGGAAGGAGGAGGAGGAGGGTGTTCAAGTGGTCTTGTGATGGTTTCCCGAGAGGGGGGGGAGGCATCGCTGGACCCAAGTTTAAAAATAAAAAATTAAAAGAAAGAAAAAGCTTATAATAAGAGTGTAAGACAATGAATGCAGTGAGCAGGTTTTCCCGAGTCCTCCTCATGCATGTGCTGAAACCTGCACAGAGGAGCTGTCCGCGGTGCTGCACATTCGTCTTTATTGGCGGATGAGTAACACCGCGCCACCTCTACTTGTTATCATGCACTAAACACCGGCCACAGAGTCAGGCAGACCGCCGCTGTCTAGCTGCAAAATCCCGTTGTTTTTGTTATACAGGAGCCTTTTAGCTGGCCTCAAGCGAGGAGCTTAAATGGTCAATAAAAGGAGGATTGAGCTCGCAAAAGCTCGCCGTGGGTTGTTAAATACACGCAGGGCAAGGATGCAATTGCGTCGGGTGTTTGGAGTACTTAGCGGAGGAATGACACCTGTGAACCCGCCGCTGTATCGAGCTCACCGCGAGGCTGATGAGAGAGCGAGGTTTTCTTCTGTGGTTGGAGACTGAACTTTATGGAAGCCCACATGCAGGAGCCGCGCAGACAGAAAGACAGGCGGTGATATTAGGGCTCATATCTCTAATGCCTGCGCCAGACAAAGATCAATAGTTCATATCTACGTTTGACTGTTGCTGAATTACTCAGCTTTTTAGGGATTGTGAGATGTAATAACTCTCACACACTCTGACATCTACCAGACTACAGGCAAAGGGTGGGGGATACAGCTCTCAGTGCTTCCCAGAGGAACAGCCCCCCCCCCCCCACACACACACACACACACACACTGACACAAAAAACCTAATTAATATAAACAGAACTTTTAATCAGCTATTATAAATTTAAGACATATTCTAAAATCATGAGAAAGCTGTAAGCCACTATTTCAGCTTTTAAAGTGTAGATTGTCGTTTGTTCTTCTTGGTTTCAGATGTAGATGATTCAGAGGGCATGATTGTGGAAAACACTTGAAACTAGATAATAAAGAATATGTGTGTGTGTGTGTGGGGGGGGGTATGATGCACCAATCACTTGGGGAGGACGCTGGTGTTTCCTTGGGAGTTTACTTGTCTTGATCTGTGATTAGGGGGCTGTGTTTCAGTTAGGTGGGCGTTACATGTGACAGTAACGTGCACTGTCAGAAGGTGATGACTGTTATCTGCCAGTGGTTTTAATGTTATGGCACATTGTGTGTAATATCTGCTCTGTGCAAAAAAAAAGAAAAAATCAAACTGCCAGTTCAACGTTACAGACAGAGAGCACATTTTCTCGTTGGGCTGTTTTTGTTGGGTGTTTCCAGTTTTGAACAGATTTGGGGCGCAGCGTTTGAGCGCAGTGGAAACTCCAAATTAAACTCAAACCGTGGAGACACGGGCGCATCGTGCTCTAATCACAACCCTGCTTTCACTCATTGAAACCTCAACATCCTCCGGGGACACACCTCCAGATCCCGTTCGAGTATTCCTGCCAGACCTACAGTAGTTTGAAACTGGCCCTGCATTTCTGATTACCCTTCAAGCCATTGTCTGTTCCACAATTTCCAAAGAAAACTCAGGGGGGGAATAAATTGAATAAACGAAATGAAAGAAAACATACTGAGCATTTTCCCTTTGCATTCCTGAAAATATGCTGCACTCTGTTCTCTGCCAGAGAGATGAGCAGCGTTTTTCCAAGAGACATTCTCCCATTTGGTGTTTAAAATGTTTTAAAGTCTAATTCTGATGACGGTGAAAGCCACCGTCATGTTCAGAAAATCATTTGGTGACCCACCGTGGAAGAATCTCTACTCTGATTGCTTTCATCTTTTATTTGTCGGCCATCTGTAGAACTGCAGAGATCATATCTCATTGAGCAGGAGTGGAGTGGAATATAGCAGTGCTGAAAAACCGCTCTGCTTGTATTATAATAAAGACACAAATCGATCTGCGTGCTCTCTTTAGTGGACAGGAGTAATCAATCTACTTTGAGATGGAAGTCGGTCCAAGTCAGCCTTCAACGCCACACGGTGCAGCTGCTGCAGTGGTAACACTACGAGAGGCGGAGCTGAGAATTATTTAACATTTCTTTCTAAGAAACAAGAACAAATGTTCTGAGATGGGTTTTTTCTTGTTTTTAAGTAATGTCACCTCTACAGCGTGTGCATACATAAACACCTTGCAGCAATTTCATTTCCACATTTAGATTTATTTGTAAATTCTGATGTTACATCAGGAAGACCTGGATTAACCTGATGTTCAGGCACGCTCTGCGTTTTGTAAGGTGTCACCGGTTTTCCAGCATCAGGGATCCAAGCAGCATTCATGCTAACTGAGGACCTGTCCAGGTTTTATGAAGAAAATCATTTTCAGGGCTGCACGATTTTGCCTGCTAAAATAAGATTAAGGGGACCGCTGGGCAAAGATGTATTTTTTGACTCCCACTGTTCCCCCTCCACCTACTACCCTGCTGTCACCACAGACCTCCTGTGCTGGACCAGTGTGTCATATGTTGTGGTTTGTGGTGATCTGATTAAAACACAATACTGTTTGTTCTCTATAAGAACAGTTTACACTGAAAAACAATGACTTAACACAGGACCCATCTTCACTAATCCGAAAATTCAAATTCACACAAATCCTGAGTGAAGATTCAGATTCGGAAAGCCGCTGAAGACGGATGGACCTGTGGTTGAAATGAAAACACACTGTTGTTTCATTTTAAATAACCCGGCTGCTTATGATGTATAATTCCTCAAACTTTTAAACAGTTTGTCTTCGCGTTTAATTATTCAGTCATCCAGGATGTCTAACTAGAACTACCTCCCACATTTAGTGAAGACAACAGAATTCTACAAATGTTAGAGGTTTTACACGCACGTATTGCAAAGAAATAAGGTAAAAAAACAATTGTCGTTCAAAGGTGGTCATGAACTCCAGTCTCCTGTTTGAAAGTCTTAAGCTTCAGTCCTTTAAACGCTGCACCCTCCGCCTCTTAAAGTCAACTGGATTTTGTGATTCACATAAAAGACCGACACTGCTCTCAGCTGGCATTCGATTGGCAGTTTCTCTGTTGCAAGCACGTAATTTTATCACATTACAGCTGACTGCTGATAAATCTGCTTATCTCAGAAAAACATTACCGTCCTCACCGGCTGATAGAGAGTTCAGGAAAAAGGCCTGACACCTTCATGTATTGTAAACGATGTTACTGTCATCGGTACTGCTGGATAACAAAGCCTGAGAGAGCAAAGGTTTCTCGGGCCTCTGGTGCTGCAGGCTGCAGTGCCAACTGAAATCAGTTTGGTTACCACTGTAGGTTGTAAGCTAGCAACACTTACAAAACTCTATCAGTCTTTAAAGTCCTAAAATGCCATGCATTGTTCTTACTGCAGACACATGAAGCCCACAATTAGGAAAAAGCAAAGATCTGACAGGCCTAATGTTCCTAATTCAGGTTGATAAGCTATGATCAGCTAATCCCTGCTCGGGGAGACGTTTAGCAATACTCATTTTCCTCCCTGTAGCCACACATCTGTCGGCTTAGGTTATTAGCTGGCAGGGAAAAACCCAGATGACCTGGAGCCAACCTTGGACTATTTTGGCCTCTGACATGATGGGAGTGTTACTTTCTAAGTGTAAAAGTCTGAGCAGGATAAGGAAGGTGGAATTTGCTTTTCCGAAAGCAGAACTTAGATTCACTTCAATCTCCAGCACAGTGACAATGCCGAGTAAATCCCCTGTCAAATATCTCGAGGAACTGGGAGAAATGCCAGCAGAAGACCTTCATACTCACATCGAGGGCAGACTAAACATCTCTCTCACCCAAAACACTGACGCTCAAATATTGACATCTTCTGTTTGAGCGGCTCTACCTTCAGAATGTCAGAGACGTGAAATTAATGTAAAGTAAACGTCCTGCATAGCAAATGCATAAACAGCACCAGGTGGTCATCTGTGAAGGCTGACAAAAGGTTTTTGGGGCTGAAAAGAATTCCACATGATAATCATGAAATTTAAAAAAATCAGTTTCATTCTTTGTGGGTGTGTTGAGTGCATTAGTGCAGCTCACATTTGCATAAATTCCTCTTAACCTTTGCTTGCGTGTACCACTTTCCACGGGAGACTGATGGAGTTTGCCTGTTTGGAAGAGGGAGTGATGCACACATCGGATCTGCTTGGCTGATGAATATATGTGATGACCTTTAGAAGATTGTTTAATTTAAAGGTAAAGGTTGGATCTACATTGGCTAGCCTCCATACGCATTTCCAAAGTTTCTTCCATCCGTCCATCCGTCTCGATTTATCTCTCGATGAGATTGTACACCACTGGCTTTTGCAGCAGTAACGTGAGTGGACACAGGATGAACAGGATGCTTTTAAGGTGGTTTGCTCAGACAGAACTCAAGGTGAATTTCAAACATAGTGCGTTTGCATATAAAACTAATGGAAAGATGGAAGGGGATCCAATGTTTCCTAGGAAAGAGGGAGTACATCTGTATCTGTACAGTCTGTACTGGCAGTTGGCAGAATGGACCTACTTACCTTTATAACGCAGCATTTATGGATAAGGGTTATGTTTTGTTTTCAGGGATTTTCTTCCATTTAAAGTTTAATATAGCAGCTCAGCACACTGTGAAACTCCTCCAGCTTCTCTCCTCAGACGTTTGAGTGGTTTAAGGTCTCACCTTACTGCAGTTAGAGGCGTGGTCTGGTGGACACTGGTACACTGTGATGTCACCGTTTCAGGGTTTCACCAGGAAAAAAAAAATATTAACAAAATCTCTGCACACAGTGGGAAGCAAGAGACACCGGGGAGCTCATTTCCCAGTTTGCAGCCTAAACCACATGTTCATAAAGAATGATCTAATCTGTAATTAATGTACACAGGTAACCTCAGCTGAGCAGGTGAAACAGTATTAAATGTTATTATTTGTCTGCTTTGTTGCTCCTTTTGTAAACTTCAATGAATATAAACAGAAAACCTGCTGCTGTGTCTGAACGACTGCTGTTTGATAAATCCAACTAAGGGTTTAATTACCTCAAATTAAAAGAATATTTATGGAGGACATTTACTGTTTCAGTGCTGTACACACTGCTGTCTACTCTGCATCAACAAGCAAACTGACTTGTGCACAGCAGAGATGTCCCCAATAAATATACTGTATACAAATGATGAGACAGCATAGAAATCATTTTCCATGCTCCCATTTATCCATTTTCTAGCACTTATCAAGGTCCAGGTCGAGGGAGGTCAGTGTGAGCAGGGATGCCCAGATCTCGCTCTTCAAAGCCAACACAGAAACATAATCTCTCCAGCGTGTCCTAGCTCGGCCCCGGGATCCCCTCCCAGTTGGAGAGGCCTGAAATGCCTCAGCTGGTTCTTTTAGCTCTGGAAAAGCAGCAGCTCTTCTGGCTCTTCTGTGAGCTCTTCCTGAATCTCTGAACTCCTATCCCTATCTCACACACCCCAGACACACTTCATAGGAAGCTCAGAAGCTAATCCATTATTTTCCAGCTGAGAACTGTTGCTTCAGACAAGTCAATTCTCATTCCAGCTTCTTCATTTTCACCCTCATCAAACCATTTCAGAGAGCCCCTGTGCCTTTTGGATGGAGGTATTGTCATCCTTACAGAGACCCCTCCCATCAGGAAAGAAATATTTCATCATACATGAAGGTGATCAGTCAGGATGCTTTCATGTGGATTTGTAGGCACCAGAACCCCTCAGTGTGGATCTGGGATCTTGTGAGAGTTCAGGTTTTTCTCCACTGCGGCAGAAATCTTTTTTACAGTCCTCGGATAAAAGTTGGATGTAGCTTCTCAAAAGTGAAGCAAACGTTTAAACCTGCATTCCTTTTAATAACCAGTAGCAGTGATTGCAAAACATTTCCTGTCCTATAGACATGTATGAGAAAATGGGCTCAGTGAACACTCCTCTGATGAGTTCATTGGCTCAGTTGTTCAGTCATTCTGTAAAATTGGGGAACTTTGAGTGCCAGAAAGGAGAATTATTGCCTAGCAGCTTGTGCCTGACAAGTTGTTTGAGTGTGCAGCTTCACCACACATCCACCTTTAAAACATCAAGATGTCCATGGAGAAAAACACTCAGCTCAGCTTCACTGACCAGTGGATGACATCACCGCAGCCATGTCCATCTTTTATACTGTCTGTGGCTATAAATAATACCTCTATTCTAGTCATAGATACTGAGTCATAACCAGCCATAACCAAAAGGTGTTTTACTGCACGGTGTGCATTAAAACTGACACCATAATGTCCCAGATGCTATCGAGAGTTACCCAAGCCTTCAACATTTAAAACCTTCAACATGCACTCAGAAATGTGAAGAAGGTATAAAAAGGAAACTCCGTGGATGGGAGAGACAGATGTGAACCTGAGCTGCACCGTGTTGCTGATGACTTCCTGCACATTCACAGCTGGATTCATGGCACAGCTGAGTCACAGTTACACTGATTACGGTCGGATTGATGATGGGATCAGACTATAATCTGTGCACTTCACAACAAGCGCTCACTTTTGTTTCAAGACGTGCTCATAGAGAAGCTTGGTCTGCAGAGCTCCTTTGACTGGATGCCTCTCTCGGTGCCGTACTTCTAACACTGATGCACAGAGCTGTGAGAATAAAGGCGGTGGCATTAAAGCTAAGCAGGCTGGGCTGAACTGCTAGCCTGGAGATCAAAGACCGTGCCTTAAAAGATCTAAGTTTGGAGTTTTGCTTTGGGTGCATTTGATGTTTTTCTTCTGGCTTTTTCTTTTCTTTTTGCAATGAATTGTAAAGAAAAAGAGTGACAAGATCATTTTGTGATGGAAGGTGAAAATGCCACTCCAACAATGAGAGTGAAAAACATCTCTGGATCTGCTGTAATTCTGTGTGGGAGTATATTATGATTGCCAACGTTACAGCTGAATTTTAAGGTAGCCGGAGTGTGAGAGTGAAATACTTTATTTTAAACAACCTGGCATCGCTGTGGAGAGCCAGAGACAGAGTGTGTGGGTGTGGAGAGAGAGCAGAGGAGAGTGGGGAGGCGATAGAGAGGTGGGGACACAGAGGGGGAGGGAAAGAAAGCCTCCGGGGAGTTGTTTCACTGAGGTGTCTGCTGTTGATAAAGTATTTATGACCCTGGGGCAATTTAGTGCAGACACTCAGGAACTCCACGCCACCTCACCGCTGATGAAAGTTTCATGACCAAACTCCAGTGTGTGTCTCTGTGGCTTAGCCCCAGCAACTCCACATTCAGCACATCACATTATTACAGCACTTCTGACGGGGAGCAACATCACCACCCCGACTCTCTAATAAATAGCAGTCAAACTCTGCCTTGGTTGCTACTCCTTGTGTACGATTCTTTAGTTTCAGTAATAACGCAGACATCTGCTTGTAATGCAAAGTCACTCAGAGTGACACTCGCTGTAAGTGTGATTTGTTCCCTTCTAAAGGTTTTCAGCTGTAATCTTGAAAGAAGAATTTGAGTCCTGCACTCAAAAGCAGAGCGAAGCTGCTGCTGCAGATAAAAGTGGACGATGTTGATACAGAACATGATTTTCATTTCCGAGCCATACTGCGCACATACTTATTTCTTTGAGGGAAATCCCTTACAATGACTATTATTACAAAGTAAATCAAGCTTAAAAACAAAGATTTGTTTGAAATGCTGAGAGCGACACGGGCCTAAGATTGGTTTCATTCGATAAAAGCAGCGAGCCGTCGCACGGGCAGCACGACACAGAACCGAAACACGCAGAACCATCTTTAACCACAACAGGTGCCCTCAGAGGCCTCCTCTTAACACCATCCAGTTAGTCTGGAATTACAAGCAGCAGAGAGACTGAATCCACGGAGCCACCACGGACAGTTCCCCACACATTTGATTCATATGTATTTCTGGCATTCTTTTAAAAAGAAAAACTTAATCCTGTATCTCAGTGTGAATTTTTTCATCTACATTTTCTTTTCATATCCTCGGGGCATCGAGCACCGCTGCCACCCCTGAGGTATCCTAAGGGTCGGCTGTTGGGTTGGCGCCTTGATGCAGCCCATCCTGTACTTTGTCTGCACAACAAAACTGTGACTGAGTTGCACAGAAGGGATTCAGTGACCACAGTGCAGAACCGCAGTAGAACATGTTTCCTGAGTAGCCTACCAAATGACCATGAGAACCCCCTCGGATTGAGCATGATTACAATATTGAAAATATTTCCCAATAACTTTAACTTTCATATCAGGGTTATTTAGTTCATTGTGTAGCAACAGAGATAGGAAAGGATAATGAATAGTAGGGGAAATAATATCTTTGTCATCTTTGCCTGTATATCAAAATAATAACTGTAATTATATTTAGATGTGATAAATGTAGAGGGTGGACTGATTAAGGGCCAAATGCCATCGCACTGAGCTGCAGCAAGCACCACTCTCTACAAGGCAACACGATGTGCTCCATCCAGCAAGCATTAATTCATTAAGTCAATTTTATGCAACAGGGCTCAGATTATACAGCTCTGAGGCACCCTGCTGTTGACATTGCAATGTCATTCATTTTGCAGCTAGTGTAATCCATTTATTACTGTTGTCTTATCCCGCTGTGCTTGTTGATACCATCGAGGGGTGTGTCAGACGGGCTGAATGAAATCCTAATGAGGGGGTCACCCGCTATAAGAGGAAGGCAGCACCAGCAGAGACACCAGCTGATAAGAATAACCAGGTTTATGAGTAAAATTTGGGACATACCAACACAAAGTATTTTGGGGACTCCGATGTATTGTAAGCCACTTTATTAGATACACTTGTTCAACTGCTCGTTTGCACATCTGCCAGTCACATGATAGCAATACAGTGCATTTCAGTATGTAGACATGGTCAGGACAACCTGAGGGGATATTTTCTTGGCACACTTTTGGCCCCTCAGTACCAGCTGAGCAACATTTACACTCCACAGCCTGCCTGAATATTGTTCCTGACCACGTCCATCCCTTTATGGCCACGGTGCACCCATCTTCTGATGGCTGCTTCCAGCAGGAAAACGCGCCATGTCACAAAGCTCAGATCATCTCAAAATGGTTCGTTGAACAGGACAGTTTAGTGCACTCAGTCGGCAAAAGAGGGCAAAAGAGGATCCAACCTAATACTAGCAAGATGTACCTAATGAAGTGGCTGCCTAATATATATTTCCATCTGTTTAGATTTGATAGTTCAGCAATATAATTTTAAAAAAGCGAACCCAACCCATTTTAAATTTATATTATCTGTTCTGCATTTAGAGCAATATTTCTGTTTTTATTGATTTGATTTAGTTTTGTTTATTTCTGATAAATAGAAAATTCATGAAACACACTTTGTTTAAATCCAAATGAATGAAAAACTATATATGCATTTGCATACAAGACTTTGGCACAGTACAGTACTGTGCAGAAGTCTTGATCCACCCCTCATTTCTTTATATGCTGCTGGGGAAATGGGAAGCAGGTGCAGTGATTTCTTTAATGTTCTATTGTGCGTTTTTCTATCCAGATGTGCTTTTACTGCTTTGGCAGTGTGTTCGTGTTGTCATGCAGAAAGCTGTTCCCAATCAGATGCTTTCCAGACGGTACTGCACGGTGCATCAAAGTCTGATGGTATTTTTCTGAGTTCCACCGATTTTGACAGGATCTCCAACACCACACCAACACAGCCCAAACCACGACAGAGCCTCCACCGTGTTTTACAGAAGGCTGCAGACACTCACTGCTGGATCTGTGATATTATTCACAGATTCAACTAAAGAAATGGGAACAAATGAAGTGCTTTTGCAACAGGCTGCTAGTAAAAAAGTGCGACAGCTAGCGAAAGCTAGACAAAAAAACCCCATGTTTTTTCATATGCAGCGGGCTGTAAACATGTTTATTTCTGCTGTAAAGTTGGATATTTTAACATGGGATCCTGTGGGGGGGTTTGACTTGCTTGTGGAGCCCGTCTCAAGTGGCCGTGAGAGGAACTGTTTTTTTATGTCTCATCACTCTGAAGCTGCTGCGTGGTGGATTCTTTAGTTGTGATGTTTAAGCATTTTTATAATTATACACACTGTTTTAAAAGGCGGCCCAAGCACTAGTCAAAAAGCACAAATACATTCATCCAATCAATGTTAGCAAAGCCGTATGTTTTATTGGAAATAGGCTCGAGCAAAGCACCCACAGGCAATCACTCTGCCCGAGTGTCCTCAGCCGAAACACTGAATTTCTAACAACTAACCGCTAACTGTGGAAGGCAGAGAGTGAAAAGCTAGAATTTCCCACAGGGATCAATAAAGTCCAGCATTTCACACTCCATTATAACAATATACTGCTCACCACATTTCAGGGGTGCAGCAGGCTCAGACTCATGTTTTTAACCAGCGTTCAGCGGGTTAGAGCTTTGAGCAGGTTGATGTAGGATTTATTTGTGAAAGCCATTAGATGAGTCTCAACTGATCTTCAGTACACAACTAAGCCATATTTGCTAGCTTGTAAAGCACGAGGCGATCGACACTGCGTTTCCTATTGTCCTGTGTAAGCTATGGTGCATGTGTCCGAAGCTTTCTCTATCTCAGATCCTCTAAGCCGTGTGCCAGAGAGCGCCGCTTCCGTTAAATAGACATTTAAAATTTAGCCACACCACATGACCCACTGTGTGACATTTACTTTCATTAGCATGGATACACAAAGTATGTATTGTAAGCTGCAGGCCTTTAGATTATCAATACATGAGCTCATTTAATTGAACTATTTGTATTCTTAGATAGAGTAGACTCACAGATCAGAATAATCCTTGTTGATCTTACACGAGGCCTCGGTGCAGCCGTTTCAGTCTTTCTCTTCCCTAAATGCCATCTTCTTCTGATTGGCTGAATAGGTGGGTGGAGCTTCTGCTCTGACATCACACAGAGCCAGGAGGAGAAAAACTACAACAGCATTTGTACGGCAGTGTGAAGTTTTGGCTCACTGGGATTATTTTATATTAGGAAAGTACAAAGAATCATAAAGCAATAAAAGCACAGAAAAGTGGCAGCCTTATACATCTAAATAGTAGAGACCAAACACTGTGGCGCTAGCTCTACAGTAAACATGCGTCACCTATGATGCATCAATACAGTATATCTTAATGCACGGATCAGCAAAGTACACAAAATTCCACCTTAAAATAGTTTAAAATGCTTGTTTCACCATTTACCCTCCTTAACTCCATCCTCTTGCCCTAAAAACAAACCTGCTTTGGAAATATAAGCACAGATCCCTCTGCACTAAACATAATGAAGACAAATTATGCATGTATGCAGCAAGAAGAGACACAAAGCATTATTCTAAATCAATATAGCCTCTGGGTCATTACGGGAAGCTCCGGCCCTTCCTCCACGATCAAACACTCTGCCTCATTTGCTCTCGCGGAGGAGCCGAAGCACTCGGCATTCTCACTTCTCAGAAGCTCGTTTCTGAATTCGGTGCATCACGGATCAACAGACGCAGGCGAGAGTTTGGCTTCAGTGCAAAGGCTTCTGAGGCCCTGAGGCATTCCTCGACATTGGGTGCAATGTTTCAGAAGCTGAGGCAGCCTGCACTGTGTAAAGTCATCCTAATTGCTGACATGAGTTTTGCACATGAGGATACTCCATTATATTCACGCCTCCAGGCTCTGAGGTGATTGGACAGAACCTGGTTCATTCTAGTGTAACAGCATGATATGATCCTTATTGATTCATCTGTCCTTTCTTTGTGACTTTGCATATGCTATCTAAATAACACCTTCACTATAGTGATATGACTGTTTCATTAAAATGTGTCTTCCAGACAGACAGGAACTCCTGCAGGCAGAGGATAGATAGCATATACTTTGCTTTTTACTGTAATCACGCATACACAACATAAAAATTCCTTCCGACTGAAGTTCCACGAGGGCTCAAGACTGTCGCTATGAAACTGGGAGGTATCTGAAGCCTCCCTCTGGGACTCTGAGAGCCCATAATACTTCCTTTCCTCAAGGCTGCAATGCTGCTGAATTGACCGAGGGATTAAGCCTCAATTCAGAGCATTTTAATCTTTAAAAATAAGGGAAGCAGTTATTCTAAAAGAGGGCAGAATCAATTAAAAAGCTGTTGTGAAGGCATTCACTGCAAGCAGGTGCAAATTTGCATTTATTTTTACCAAACATTACTCCTAATATATAGGCTTTGATTCAAAACCCGAAGAAGAAACAACTCTTTGATTGAACTTCATACAAAATAAAAATCTGCACTTTGCTGGCTGCAGAAATGCTTTTGAGGTGTTTTAAAGTTTCTGTAATATTTGAAACTCAGGCACATGCGGTAAATTTGCACCACCCGCTCAGACTGGATGGTGGTGCAGACTGACGAAGCTTTGGTTTCACGCAGCGCGAGTGAAACATCAGCATAACAGCAAACATTTTTCACTGATTTTGGCGTTAAACTTTTGTATCTGTAAATTCAGTGCATCTCTTTAAGGAAAAATAAAAATAAGTTAAATCAGCACTGCGCTGCTTCCACCTCTACACTGTGCTACATTCTTGTGAATCAAAACCTCTTTGGTGTGCGTTTTAGTCACATCCGTCATGCAGGTCGGTGGGTCAGGTGGTAAATATGTTGCAAAATCTGAGACCTTGTAAAATAAAAATGCGAGAATGTGGAGAAAAAATTTGAACTTGTATTTTGAAACTTTTATTTGTAAAAAATTTTCAAAGTTGTGTTTAAATTTACAGTTACAAAACCAAAAATGTGCAAAATGAGAGGCAAGCAGGGATGAACTGAAAGCGAGATTTTTATTAGGCTGGAAACCAGAACAGCAGTGAAACAGAGAGCCAGAACTATAATTAACTACACTGGGAAACACTAAACACTGGGAGCTGCGCTGACGAGGAAACCTGGATAGGTGAACAGAAAGACACAAACGAGACACAGCAGGACACACCGCACACAGAACACGAGACTGTCAAAATAAAACAGGAAGCGAGAAGACAGGGAAACAAGCACAAACTTGACACCATGCCACACACACTGAGGAAAAGACACAAGAGGCTTCACACAAAAGGGACAGTGAGGGAAAAACACATGAGGGGAACACATGAAATAATATAAAAAAATGAAACAGTGATCACGAAGGCAAATTAACTACAAAAGTCCATTAAACGAAGAAACAAAGGGTTGCAGACCCGGGATCGTGACAGATCACGTTTTATCGTCTTTCATAACTAAAATTTAATTGTGCAAAGAAATGCTGAGTTCATATTCCTCTTGATTTGTGTGTATTTCAGCTTTTTGTTGCTCTTCTATGCAGCACAGGTAAGACCAGTTGCAAAAACATACCTGGAACCACATAAAGCAAAGGGATGGAATCTACACCTTTAGTAGGAGAAAGGGAGTGCAGGGAGTGGTGCTGTTAAGGTCAGTGGACAGTGTGCAGCCGGGTCATGTAGGTGTTTGGTCATGGAGCATGAGGAATGTGTGAATGGTGGCTGGTAGATGATTGGATGGTAGATGTTGATACATTTTAATTATTTATGTAAAATAAACAGCTAAGCAGTTTCCTTTTAGCATAACTCCACAGCAATGTTGCATATGATTTCTTCTTGATTAACATCACTTGCCATAAATCTTCCAAATAATGGATAATGAGCCACTTCAAGGGACAAACTCCTCCCCTTTTGCTGTGCCGCACATTTTAATTTTATTGTGTAACGATCTTTAAATGCAGTGTTACTCACGCACACTAACCCAGGGAACAGCTGTGATTGGCACACACAGGCATGACGTCAGGCAGCGCTTTAAGGAGTGTTTGATTGTTTTACTGGCAGGCATGCATTTTCAGCATCACTTGATCCAGTTGTTTAAGAACTTGAGATTAATACAGTAATTATTAACTTGTTTCAAACTGGACTTGAGTTATTTTTAAATGAAAGCTATGAACATATGTGTATATGAAATGCTGAGATTGATGAGATGCTCCTCTCCTTCATCACTTTTGCTTTGTGGCAAGAAATAACACGAATAGACGTCTGCAACTGGTAAAGGTATTCCTTGTTCTGCTCTGCAGCCTCAGTGATCCCAGTGCAGTGACACATGAGTGGGTCTCCACCCACCGAAGGTCCTGGTTAGGATGATAGTCCAGCTCACAGCAGATCTCCACAGCAGAAAAAGGACTAACATTAAAGGTGGAGTTGGAGTCCTAAAACACAAGACACCAGTAAAGCAGCTCAGTGACATTGTTACATCCCCAGCCTAAGCGTAACCTACACATAACATGAAGTGTGACTCCAATCACTCCCAAGAAAAGGCCAGCAGCACAGGGTGATGCTAAGCAGCAGCAGTACTGAGCAGTGCCAGAACAACAAGCAAAATGTTTAATGTTCTCTGTGATTCGTTAACCAAAAACCAAAGGCCAATAAAAGACGGTTCTCTGACCTGCACTCTGACCCATAAAATGATCTCCACAAAAATGGCTTCTCAGTCCTGCTACTGCTGCAGCGCTCAGTATTTTCAGTCAGTTACAATACCTTCTCACTGCCACACGGAAATTTCCCCATCATGGGACTAATAAAGGAACTTCTTATCTTAATATTTACAGCTTTCTATTTACAAAATAATTTCCAAAACTTGTGAGACCAGGAATACAAACTAGCTGACTCCATTCACACAAACGGCTGTTTGTTGGGTTTGGAGGAGACGAGAGGGCCGAGGTGGCTGTCAGCAGGAGGCCACCGTCCATCCAATCAGCCAATCTGACCTCAGGCATTTATTCAGCCTGGCCGATCAGCCAGCCTCCACACACACACACACACCCACACACACTCTAGAGGGAGGGGCCAAACAGATAAACATCATGATACACGATCCTGGATCATCACGATACGACTCTGTCCGCCCCGCCAGCAGGGAAACACAAAAACAGCCAGTGAGTAAACTTTCTAAATAAGAGTGAGGGGATTGTCAACTAGTAAATCGTGATTTTCTTATACAGGAACACACACAAAAAAGGAAATAAAAGTAAAATGAGAGACTGAGTATACTTGAATATTCCCAAATACAGGAATACTTTCTATATTTGTACCTGGCCGAGATCCATCTGTAGGATCAGACGGATCATCTGCAGGTCAGGCAGCACGTCATAATGCATTCTGGATGCAGTTACACCTTACATGAAATTTAATACTGAAACGATTCAGTGCCACGCAATCACCACCTCTGCTCAAAATATGCAGTTTCTTTCCACAATGTTTATGTATAAGGCAGAGCATATTTACGTGTGTGATGGGTCTAATGAAGGTGAGCTAATTTAAGTATACCATAAGCAGAAATAAAGGGGGAGGGGACCATCATAGCATTTGTGGAAACACATCCTTTGAAATCATGAGTAAAGACTCAGTGTGATTGGCTGAAATCAATCACACTGATTCCAGTTCCCTATGAACATGTCTAACGGGGGATACAGCACAGTGAAATACCCACATCTTACATAAAATTCAAAACAGCATCCCTGGCTCCTTCCCTGCAAGAAATATTCTGGTCTCTTACAACTAGAGTCATATCCACAGTCCTCCATGCACAATCCCCAAAGGAGTAAAGCGCTTGAGCTAGCAGAAGTGTGCATGTTCTTCTCAGACATGGAAAGAATTAGAGTAGCAAACGTTTCCCCCTTGGGTACAAAGTAGAGGGAGAGGCAGACTGCAGATGAGATCGGTGAGGATCACTGTTGCCAGACACAGCTAGCCCTAGCTAGCTCAAACATTAACTGGGAAGTACCTTGGGATCAATGATAGCCCAGATAGAAACTCACCAGTGGCCCTTAAGTGGGCCAGTGTCTGCAACAGCAGCAATAGCCCTCCACCACATCCTTCAGTGGGAATATCAGTCCACTCTGGAGTGGATGTGGAATAGAGGTTTGTCTAGTCACAGGTTACATTTTGATTCATTTATGCCTCATTTCTTTGAACTTCGTTAAACCTCACATTCAGGAAGCTTACAGGTACAAGCCTGATAAAGCCTGTGAAGAAAATTTTACAGCAATAAAAGGTTACTATTATTTAAGTGAAAACCAACATTTTTAATTCTAACAGCCTCGGGTGGTTTGGTCACCTAATCAGGATGTTTCCTGGGCAAACCCACCTGGAGTGCCCATCCTGGAGGCAGACCCAGAACTTACTGGAAATATTTTAGATCTCATCCAACCTCTTGATCTGGACTGGAAACTTGGAGATGGATGGATGGATGGATGGATGGAATTAATGATGCATAGCATGTTATACTGAAAAACCTTAAGACATTTTTAGAGGTTAGTTGTGGAGGTTCCTCAAGGCTCAGCATTAGGGCCATTATTGATCACGATGCACATAAACATTATATGTAACATTAAATGCTAACTGCAATAGCCACATGCAGTTTTCTGGTTATATATGAGAGCATACCGTAGCTTTCTGGCCGGCTAATGATATCCATTATTTTTTCATCCAGTTTCCTCCACCAGAGCCTTGTGGGAATATCTGCTGCTCTGGCTGCTAAAGTTTTCAGCTGATCTGGTTGCAGTTTGGTTCGGGCGGGTTGTGTACAGTTTTTAGAGATTCTTCTTTTTTAAACAGCTACGTGCTGCGGTTTTAAAAAACTATGAGGGTGGTGAGAGTGAGGATAATAAAAAATACACATTTATTGTACACACACTACAACAAACAAAAGTGTTAGGGGTCACTATGCTATGTTGCATTGTTTTCTGCAGCACTGTTTTATTACGCGTTATAATTTCTCCCCCATATTGTTCATTTGTTATATGAGTAAAAGAATAAATTAAACACTATTTTAGAAAATACTCCATTACAAGTAAAAATCCAGCATCAAAGTTCTTAGCAGTGTGAGTGCAAACAGGGAAAGGGGATCATATTTCTCCCTTACCGGCTCCTCTTTAGCTTTAAATCCTTCTCCTCCTAAGAAGCCTGAATGAGATCTTAAAGGCCTCGTAGTACTATATTATCCCAACAGAGCACTTTGCTCTAGGATAGCAGGCTTATTTGTGGTTCCAATAGTTTTGAAAAGCACAATGGGAGGCAGAGCGTTCGACTATCAGGGCTCTCTTCTGTGGAACCAGCTCCCAGTTTGGGTTCAGGAGACAGATGCCCTCTGTGCTTTAAAGGTCAGACTTTAAACTTTCCATTTTTAATAAAGCTTATAGTTAGGATCAGGTAGCCCTGAACCAGCCCTTAGTTTAGATGTATAGATGTATAGACAGATAGATGTAGAGATAGATGTATAGACAGATAGATGTAGAGATGTATAGACAGATAGATGTAGAGATAGATGTATAGACAGATAGATGTAGAGATGTATAGGCAGATAGATGTATAGACAGATAGATGTAGAGATGTATAGGCAGATAGATGTAGAGATAGATGTATAGACAGATAGATGTAGAGATGTATAGGCAGATAGATGTAGAGATAGATGTATAGACAGATAGATGTAGAGATAGATGTATAGACAGATAGATGTAGAGATAGATGTAGAGACAGATGTATAGACAGATAGATGTAGAGACAGATGTATAGACAGATAGATGTAGAGACAGATGTAGAGACAGATAGATGTAGAGACAGATGTATAGACAGATAGATGTAGAGATAGATGTATAGACAGATAGATGTAGAGATGTATAGACAGATAGATGTAGAGATGTATAGGCAGATAGATGTAGAGATGTATAGACAGATAGATGTAGAGATGTATAGACAGATAGATGTAGAGATAGATGTAGAGACAGATAGATGTAGAGACAGATGTATAGACAGATAGATGTAGAGATAGATGTATAGACAGATAGATGTAGAGATGTATAGACAGATAGATGTAGAGATGTATAGGCAGATAGATGTAGAGATGTATAGACAGATAGATGTAGAGATGTATAGACAGATAGATGTAGAGATAGATGTAGAGACAGATAGATGTAGAGACAGATGTATAGACAGATAGATGTAGAGACAGATGTATAGACAGATAGATGTAGAGATAGATGTATAGACAGATAGATGTAGAGATAGATAGATGTAGAGATAGATGTATAGACAGATAGATGTAGAGATAGATGTATAGACAGATAGATGTAGAGATAGATGTATAGACAGATAGATGTAGAGATGTATAGGCAGATAGATGTAGAGATAGATGTATAGACAGATAGATGTAGAGATGTATAGGCAGATAGATGTAGAGATAGATGTAGAGACAGATAGATGTAGAGACAGATGTATAGACAGATAGATGTAGAGATAGATGTATAGACAGATAGATGTAGAGATAGATGTAGAGACAGATAGATGTAGAGACAGATGTATAGACAGATAGATGTAGAGATAGATGTATAGACAGATAGATGTAGAGATAGATGTATAGACAGATAGATGTAGAGATAGATGTATAGGCAGATAGATGTATAGACAGATAGATGTAGAGATGTATAGACAGATAGATGTAGAGATAGATGTAGAGACAGATAGATGTAGAGACAGATGTATAGACAGATAGATGTAGAGATAGATGTAGAGACAGATAGATGTAGAGATGTATAGGCAGATAGATGTATAGACAGATAGATGTAGAGATGTATAGGCAGATAGATGTAGAGATAGATGTATAGACAGATAGATGTAGAGATAGATGTATAGACAGATAGATGTAGAGATAGATGTAGAGACAGATAGATGTAGAGACAGATGTATAGACAGATAGATGTAGAGATAGATGTAGAGACAGATAGATGTAGAGACAGATGTATAGACAGATAGATGTAGAGATAGATGTATAGACAGATAGATGTAGAGATGTATAGACAGATAGATGTAGAGATGTATAGACAGATAGATGTAGAGACAGATGTATAGACAGATGTATAGACAGATAGATGTAGAGATAGATGTATAGACAGATAGATGTAGAGACAGATGTATAGACAGATAGATGTAGAGATGTATAGGCAGATAGATGTAGAGATGTATAGACAGATAGATGTAGAGATAGATGTATAGACAGATAGATGTAGAGATGTATAGACAGATAGATGTAGAGATAGATGTAGAGACAGATAGATGTAGAGACAGATGTATAGACAGATAGATGTAGAGATGTATAGACAGATAGATGTAGAGATAGATGTAGAGACAGATAGATGTAGAGACAGATGTATAGACAGATAGATGTAGAGACAGATGTATAGACAGATAGATGTAGAGATGTATAGACAGATAGATGTAGAGATAGATGTAGAGACAGATAGATGTAGAGACAGATGTATAGACAGATAGATGTAGAGACAGATGTATAGACAGATAGATGTAGAGATAGATGTATAGACAGATAGATGTAGAGATAGATGGATAGACAGATAGATGTAGAGATAGATGTATAGGCAGATAGATGTAGAGATAGATGTAGAGACAGATAGATGTAGAGACAGATGTATAGACAGATAGATGTAGAGATAGATGTATAGACAGATAGATGTAGAGATAGATGTATAGACAGATAGATGTAGAGATAGATGTATAGACAGATAGATGTAGAGATGTATAGGCAGATAGATGTAGAGATAGATGTATAGACAGATAGATGTAGAGATGTATAGGCAGATAGATGTAGAGATAGATGTAGAGACAGATAGATGTAGAGACAGATGTATAGACAGATAGATGTAGAGATAGATGTAGAGACAGATAGATGTAGAGACAGATGTATAGACAGATAGATGTAGAGATAGATGTATAGACAGATAGATGTAGAGATAGATGTATAGACAGATAGATGTAGAGATAGATGTATAGGCAGATAGATGTATAGACAGATAGATGTAGAGATGTATAGGCAGATAGATGTAGAAATGTATAGACAGATAGATGTAGAGATAGATGTATAGACAGATAGATGTAAAGATAGATGTATAGACAGATAGATGTAGAGATAGATGTATAGACAGATAGATGTAGAGATAGATGTATAGACAGATAGATGTAGAGATAGATGTATAGACAGATAGATGTAGAGATAGATGTATAGACAGATAGATGTAAAGATAGATGTATAGACAGATAGATGTAGAGATAGATGTATAGACAGATAGATGTAGAGATAGATGTATAGACAGATAGATGTATAGACAGATGTATAGACAGATAGATGTAGAGATAGATGTATAGACAGATAGATGTAGAGATAGATGTATAGACAGATAGATGTATAGATCGATGTATAGGTCTGTTATAAGCTCTGTCTCCTGTTTCCCTTAGTTTGTGCTATGTCCTCTCTTTCTCTCTCTCAGCGTACTTTTCTGTCCATATCTCTTTCCTGATCTGACCTCAACCTGCTCAGTGTTTGATTATTGTCACTGCTCATCTTTTCTTTCATCCCAACCAGTGGAGCCTCATGGCCACCCATCCTGAATCTGTTAGCTTGCTCAGAGAGGAAATTCTTGGGTTCCTCTCAGTAATGCTTTAAATCAGACCTGGGCATCCAGCCCTGTGGCTGTCCCTGACCGGAAAGTGTGAGGTCAGTGGAAAATTAGGATTCAAATAAGTATACATTATACAGTGTCCCATTTCAGCCACAAAACACATACATGTCGGTACATGTGTGCAAGCAAATGCAACTTCACTGTGAATGTGTTGGAACAGACACTGATTAGAGATTTGAGTTTACTAACTAAAAATGTCATCGCACACAAAAAACAAAGATCGATGCAGAATGAGCAGTTTTCGACAAAATGTGCTTAGATTGTGGAGAGCAGGTTGCTGTGTTTAACTTGAATCACCATCTCAAGATTAAACACGCTGAGAAATATTGATTGATGCAGAGCGGGAACGGACATCTGAACCTTTGCTAGCAAAGCTGCAAAGGCAACAAGGACCTTTTAACCAAGCTTTACCCAAGTACGGAGCAGTCAAGATCAGCTGAGTACAGCGAGCCGTTCCCTGATGGGGAGTTCATCACAGAGTGTTTGGTGGACTCTGCTGTGCCAATATGCCCTGAGAAAAAAGAAGCATTTAGGAATGTGCCCGGCAGCAATGCGCGCAGTGAAAGGCAGTACGAGAGGGAGGGCTTTCTTCATGGACACACTGGCAGGTGTCCAAATCTGACAGGGACCAATGGTGGACTTCTGCAGCAGATGTGAGATGAAGTGACTGAAATGAACCCAGAACTGAAATTTCTCAGTGTGTCCATGTTCAGCATGCATTTTATATTTGTGCAACATGGAGCTGAAATGTGCTGACTTATGTTTTTTATATTATTTGTAAAATTTTATTTTGTAACGATTATTAATTATCCATGAAATAAGTACAACAGAAAAGCAGACCTGAGACATCGTTAGGAAATGCATCTCCCACCGCTCCAAACTGCATTTGTTTATTCCCATAAAGGAATAAAATTCAAATTTGAAATTGCTTATGGCACACAGAAAGAGACTTGCTGTATTGACTCAGCAGTCTACACTGCTGCCTTGAGGCATTTCTGTCAAAACAAAAAGAAACAAAACCTTAAATGGAGCAGCTGACGGGATTAAAGAAAAAACTGAGGGCAATCTCTCGCTTTTCAGTGATCTGACAGAAAAAGGAGGGAGGAAAGGGGACAGGAGGAAAAGAGAGGCGAGAAAGCAAAAACAACGATGAAGAGTAGGAGGGAAAGACGTGACTGCACGCTGCACCCTGTGGGAGGGGAACAACACGGAGGAAATAAGCCGCCCTGATGAAAAGCCATTCGACTAACTGTGGGCCAGGGCTGCAGCCTCTCCAAGAGCCCAGGTTGTTAGCCACATGTTGGACGCCATCACCTATCCCTCATGGAGGAATGTGGAAAGGGGTGCTGAGCCATTTGTCTTCAATCAGGTTTGTCAAGAGCTTGTAAAGAAAAGATGCTCGCATCTATTTGAAATCCCAACAGCTGTCCAGTTTTAAGCGTCGCTGTGAAAACGAGAATGAAACATTACAGTGTGAGCTTGGATCGAGGCCTTGGATCACTCATTCACTTCTGATTAAAGCGTTTTAATATTTGCTTGTGGAATACCTGACAGTCTGAATTAAATCACCGGCTGGCATACCGTAGGTTGCTTCCCTGAATGGATGGCAGCCTCGTCAAATGATTTTTAAATCCCCACTATACTCTGTGTGGCTCCAAATTACAGAAGCAAATAGTGGCTTTTTTCCACTCGTGGAGCCTGATGGCATGCAGCCCACATCACTGGCAGGTTCGCACAATCAGATTGCCGGATGCCATCAACTCCCAGACTGCCTCTTGAGAGGGGAAAAAAAACAACAACTTAAAATCGCACAAACTGAGGAGTGACTGGAGCGCTCAGGTTGTGTTTTTTTACCTGTGAGATTCAGCGTTTCAAGTGCATTTAGTGCCATCACATCACCATCAAGGAAGCATCTCACTGATTGTCAGGCTATCAAGGAAAATATGAAGTGTGCACTGTAGTTGTAATTGAGCCGCCAATGATGCTGAGTAATGCAGGTTCTGGGGGGATTGTTTGGGAGTCGTAAGGCTGATGTTCTTCAGTGGAGCCGAGGTAAGCAGAGCAGTAAGAGCAGCGAGTCTAAGCAGCAGCCAAGGACGGTGCAGGAAACAGTGTGTCGGTTCGGTGCATGTGAATTTATGTACAACTTACAGGTACGCACCGTTTAAGAGTTAGGAGAAGCTACTGGTTCTGATACCAGAATGTAACTCATCTATTTAGGCTGCTGTTTTATCAATATGCACTTAAGTCCACCCATTTTCTTCTCCACCTATCCACTACATGGTGGCCAGCAGTTGGGAGTCTGTCCCAGCTGAGTCTGGGGTGAGAGGCAGGGGACACCCTGGACAGGTTGCAGGTACAAGGCTGCGCGCCACAGCCCCCCTCAAATGCAGTTTAATGAAATTAAACAAAGCGTTCCTGAAAGAACATGTGGGAGCGTTTCCAGTTTGAGTCACTCAGAAAGTCTGCATTAAGAGGTAAACGCACCTGGACAGGTTTGGGTCTCATTCACCAAAAATGTGACCAAACTGACTGAGGAGACTTTGATGCAGATGGTTGCTGTGACCAGGATCTCCACATACCTGTGCGTGAGGTTTTTGTATGGACACACTGTAACATCTTAAACGTTGCCCCTGACAATACCAAGCATTACATCATGAAGAAATACTAAAGTTAATGGTCACCCTATAGCTGCAGTTTCTCTTTATATCCAGCTGTTTCCTCTCCATTTAGTCTTAGCCTGCCCTTTGTGTGTCTGTTTGCTGTGTGTGACCTTTGGACTGTGAATAAAGTTTCGGTTGTGTGGATTTTTACTTTTGCACTGAAATGCCACAGTTTGTTCTCCAGATCTTTTTTGTATTCATATCCAACATTAATGAGATTTATTTTGAAATTTGTGGCAAGCATACGTGTGTGAGATACACTCACCGGCCAGTTTATTAAGTACACATGTAGAACTGCTCATAAACACAAGTACTGACATACTGTCGACCAGACGGCAGCAAATCAGTGCACTGAGGCACGTAGACCAAGATGACCTGCTGAAGTTCAAACTGAGCACCAGAATGGGGAAGAATGATTTTAGCCCTTTTGAACACAGTGTGGTTGTTGGTCTGAGTATTTCACAAACTTCTGAAATACTGGGATTTTCCCACACAACCACCTCTAGGTTTTACAGAGCAGGTCCAAAAAAGAGAAACTGTACAGTGAAGAGCAGTGACAGTGCCTTGTTGATGTCAGAGGTCAGAGGAAAATGTCCAGGCTGCTTTGAGCTGATAGGAAATCAACAGTAACGCCAATAACAACCAAGTTATGCAGAAGAGCATCTCTGAATGCACAACATGTTGAACTTTGAAGCAGATGGGCTGCAGCAGCAGAAGACCACACGGCGTGTCATCCTGTCAGCTAAGAACAGGAAACTGAGGCGACAGTTCACACAAGCTCAACAAAACTATACACCAGAAGTTTGAAAAAATGTTGCCTGCTCTGACGACTCTCTGGATGGTAGGGTCCAATTTGGTACAAACAACGTGAAAGTATAGATCCATCCTGCTTTGTATGAGTGGTTCAGGCTGCTGGTGGGAGGGTGATGGGGTGGGGGATATTTTCTTGGTAAAATTGTGTGATGTCAACATGTCAACATGGACCAAAATCTGAGCGCCGTGTTTAATCTGCACCATGAAGAATTAAAGAAGTTCTGAAGGTAAATGGTGAATTTTGTCAAAGTGGTGAAGAAAAACCTGAAAATACAGAAAAAAGAAACCTCCCTCTTGGATTTCACGTGGCTCTGCTTAACTTGCCTGCTCTCTACTCCAGCCGTGTTCTCTGTGTAATCCTAAAAGCTTTTTCAGAAGTGCAGAAAACTTAAAAAGTCGTTCTGAACAGGCAGCAGTCAACTATTTGGCATTTGATTTAAGTTAATTTGGGTGCACAGCACAACACCTTCATCGGGTATTTCTAAGAGCCAAACAGCACCTCTTTAAAAGGTTTTTCTGAATCACCAGTAATTGCCTGAAAATATAACCAGAATTAAACATGAATTTAAGACAGAAAATGTTCTGGATGTTTTAATTTCGCAGTGCTGTGCTTTTAACATTGTAACAAGATTTATGATCAGCTCATGATTCGGGACACTGTCCACAGCTGCAGTACAGAGTCATCAAAAAAAGACTTTGAAATGAGACTAAATCATTTAGAGCGTTGAAGCTCATTAATAAGACAATTAAGCTGATAAGGCTGAGGCAGAGTGGACATCTTAACAACATCTAATTAACAAGCGGCTGCAGGAGGTGACATTCAGACCTTTGGCGTCAGGAAAAAAAGGTACATCAGGGGTTGGATTAGGGTTTGCAGCTCAACACATCAGAGGAAAGAGCTGAGATGTGGTAAAGTTTTAATAGGATTGCAATGTATGCCACTCACTGTTCGCTTGGCTTGCTTTACATAGCTTATTAAATACCCATTTGGAACATTAGCATGCTTTGAGTTTCCAGCTTTGTCCCTGGGAAATTATGTTATTACGCTTATCCCACTGCTCTGATTCTTAAGCTGTGTCACGAGCCAAAGGGACACAGAACAGTTGATGTACGTCTTGGTGCAGCAGCTTCACAATGAGTGTCCTCCCTAATGGTCATCCTCACCACTGCCTTAATTTAGAAGCCACTCCAGTCTTCACCTCCCCACCAATTTTCATCAGAGTCCAACTTCTGAGCCACTTCAAGTGCTCATTCTGCAACTCAGCAGGCCTCACGCCTTAGAACAAAGAAAGTCACCATTTCTGAGCCTTTTTAAAAATTCCCATCCTGTTAATTACTGTCTGCTACAACCATCCTCTCCTTTAGCACCCCTTCCCTCCACCATGCAACACTTCCCTTTGGTGATCCATCACAGCTCCCCACCATTGTCTTTCTCACCAAACCGCCTCTCGTCTTTTACTGTACCTGCACTGCTATCATAATGAAATCTAAATTACAGACTGTGTCCTGGGTGCTCATCTATCCAGGTTAGTGCTGCCTGCCTCACAAGTGCAACCCTAACATCCCAGGAAAATTCTGTACAACAGAAAAAAAAGAGCGATTTGGGGCTGTTTGACATTTAAAAAAATACATCAGAAGCAGTGAAGAGAAAGAATTGGAGGTGAGGGCTTCAGCCACATCACCCATTCATTCATGACAATTTTATTTATATATCTGTATAAATCACAACAATTGTCACCTCAAGGTGCTTTATATTGTAAGGTGAAGACCCTACGATAATTACAGAGAAAACACAACAGTAAAAATGACCCCACTTGGCACTTGGCGACAGTGGGAAGGAAAAACTCCTTTTAACAGGAAGAAACCTCCAGCAGGACCAGGCTCAGGGAGGGGCAGTCATCTGGGGGTGAGGGAAGGGAGACAGGAAGAAAAGACATGCTGTGGAAGAGAGCCAGAGATTAATAATAACTAATTATTAAATGCAGAGTGGAGTATAAACAGAGTAAAAAGGGGTGAATGAAAAGAAACACTCAGTGCATCATGGGAAACCCCCCTCAGCAGCCTAGGCCTATAGCAGCATAACTAAGGGAGGGTTCAGGGTCACCTGATCCAGCCCTGACTATAAGCTTGATCATAAAGGAAAGTTTTAAGCCTAATCTTAAAAATAGAGAGGGTGTCTGTCTCCCGAATCCAAGCTGGGAGCTGGTTCCACAGATGAGGGGCCTGAAAGCTGAAGGCTCTGCCTCCCATTCTACTTTTAAGTATCCTAGGAACCACAAGTAAGCCAGCAGTCTGAGAGCAAAGTGCTCTATTGGGGTGATACGGTACTATGAGGTCTTTGAGATAAGATGGGGCCTGATTATTCAAGACCTTGGATGTTAGGAGAAGGTTTTTAAATTCTATTCTAGATTTAACAGGGAGCCAATGAAGAGAAGCCAATATGGGAGAAATCTGCTCTCTCTTTCTAGTCCCTGTCAGTACTCTAGCTGCAGCATTTTGGATCAGCTGAAGGCTTTTCGGGGAGCTTTTAGGACAGCCTGATAATAATGAATTACAAGATCGTATTACTGCCAATACCGTGGAGAAAATAACAGGTCAGTTTTCAAGCTGCATATAAAGACAAAAGCAACACAGAGTGTGTAACGTGCTTTCTGACCTCTGCTGTCTGTGCATCGGTGTTTACACATAACTTAGCTGCTGATGCTTATTTGCAGAGGCTGGATGTGCAACAAACACCTATCGACTGCAGTACTGTGCTGATCAGAGTCAAAGAAGAGCTGTCTCTTAGAGGGCTTTGCAGCATTAGACAGTCTAGTAGTTGGCACCACTCAGGATCTGTGGCTATAAAGACCAAAATATTCAGAAATAACCACGTAAGGTATTTTTAAACTCTAACTGAAAGTGATTCATTTAAAGCGAGGATATAGCCTGAAATGTCAGGGCTGGGAATGGGATAGAATTCCAAGTAATGCATCATATCAAATAGGATCCAAATTACATTTAAACCTCACAAAGTTACATTAGGCCAATAACATGCATAACCCTTCTCTAGAATGACAGAAAAAACAGAGACCCTGTTTTGTAAGTTTTCTTCTGTATGTAGGGAGAGTTCTCTGCACACTCACTGCTACAATAAAAACCTGCCAACAGCAAATTCAGCATTTCTTTATTCAGACTAATTTTTTAATGTAAACTGGCTTTTAGACCAAAAAAGAGAAGAGTAGCTTTTGCTTTTAGCTCACAGTACAACAGCAGAGCGGTGAGTGTTACAGGGCATAGCTCTTCAGTCTGAATTTCTTTTAATCAAACTGATTTTTCTATTGGTCTATGACTGCTCTGGTCAGAGTTTCTCAAGGACAGTGGTTCCCAAAGTCAAGAGTGCAGCGGCCCACTTAAAAAAGGGAAAATACGATGGGATGGGCTGTACTTCTTACCTGTTATGCCATAGAGAGAAAAACAGATAATAAGAGGGGTATATTTAGGACACAGCTGGAGTCCAGTCAGGTGTCATGAGGTCTATTTAATAAACCCAACAGGACTATAAACCAATAGGTGATGTCACAATGGCTGTGTCCATTTTTTATATACAGCTGATGGACCTGAAACGAGTCCAGACTCAAATTTTACTCATTTGTTTAATGTTTGCCAAAAAGTTTCTTAATGAGGTTTTTTATGTTGGTGCTTCTTGTGATTTAAGGACAAAAAGAGAAGCATTTACATTTCAGTTCAGCTGGGAATTAAAACTGTGAAACAGAGTTCACATTAAAGTGTGTGTGTGTGGGGGGGGGGGTAATAAGTGTGGGTTTATTGTGTCTTATTTAGCAGACGTAGCGTAGCTTCATTAATTACTGGCACTGAAACCTGCTGTTTAATTGGATTTTTTTTTCTTTGGCAAAGGCCTCCTATTGTTGGGTCTGCAAAGAAGAATTTTAACTCCATGGCTGATGCAGAAAATCCAGCTCATCTCAGCCCGCGTCCACAACGCAGCAGCTGCAGGAACGAGCCCTGAAAATGGGTTTGACCCAGAGGAGAGGAACAGGAACAGGCAGTGGGGCGAGTACATGTTGAAGATACCTCAGCAAGTAATTCACATAACAGCACTGCCTTCTGGTCCTCTGTGAGCACTATTCAGAAAAAGAACAGGAGGAGAAATGAACCAAATATAAAACAATGAGCCTGAAGGGACAAGTGTTACTCACCAGAGTGCAACTGGTCTTTTCCTCCTCATTATAGTCACTGCAAAGTCACTAAATCACACCTGATGTGTTGTGAGCCGCTGCTGGAATATTATAAAACTATTAAGGGAGTACCAAACTTACACCAGGGCTTAAAAGGATAAGTGAACAGCAGCACTCCAGATTCTTTTGTTGATTGTGTTTCCCAACACACACACACACACACACACTGCTTTCATTGAAGGTGATGAAGTTCTCCCCTGAGGAGAGAACGCCGTGCTTAGTTACATGATATCACTGTTTGTGCTGCTTTGTTACTTTGTTACACCTGTGCATGCAGTCTGGTAGTCAGTGTGCTGTTTATTTAGCCTGTCAGATAACACGGAGGGCATAATTACTGCTGGAACAATATATAGGCCTGCACCAACAAACCTGTGAAACATGCAGCCACCTCAGTGTATCCCTCCGCCTCACTCTCCTTACTTCAAACTTGTGACAAAAGGCAACGTGAGACGTGTGTCTTCGTTTTCTCACAACAGTATACTGCAGAGGTCTATATTCAACATTTCTTCCCCATGATCACAATCTGTGCTTGAAACTGAACTGTTGTGTAGAGGCAGAGGGCAAAGTGTGGTTATATATCAGCTGGATTAAGAAAGGATTAATGGGAGACCGCGTTTGATAACTAATAACTCATCTCTGCAATCCCAGCATGCTGCTCGACCTTCACCAAACAGAGTTTAAAGAGAATCAGCAGTGGCAGCGCTGCAGGACTGAACTCGAGTGTGTTTTTTCCTGTGACTGAGCAGAGCAGGACAATGTTCTTGTTCCGGGACGCCTACTTTCAGGTAATGTGCTGTTCTTCCACCGGCTCGGGAATTCCTCCAGAGACACCAAGCTCAGCACCGTGCATCGGCTGTGATGCTGTTAGCTTTATGAAAACCGGCTCATCATCAACACGTGACAACTACACACTCGAACGACAACAACAAAAGCAACACAGCAGCAGCTCGGTGATGTACAGGCACTGTGACGCATCACGCAAGCTCGCCGCTGCAGGAAAATTAGGCAAACGTTTGACGAAATGTTGCAAGAACGTCTTTATTTTGAGAGCACAACACTTGGTGAGTAGTTCAAAGCCCCAAACTTTGCTGTGAACTGTCTCTTTAAGTTAAAGTGACACGTTATAGAGAGTTCGCCCTAAAGAGTCTTTGAGCTAGCAGCTGCAGAGCTGTCTGACTGCTTTTGAGTATAATGGAAGTAAATGGTGTGCGCCCTGTGTTAGAGCGCTATTGTTTTACCTCCTGTCTACATGTGCCAGATCAGAAGAAGTGTGTGTCTAATATTACAGCTCAGCTGAGGGAGCTGACATTTGTGTTTACATCCTGTAACACTGTCACAAACAGGAGCCTCTTCTAGGAGGACACTACTGCTGCAGGGTGACGTGGCTGGCACAAAGAAAACGAAGCAGGAAGTGTGTGTGGATTTTACTTCATTTATTTTAAGCCGCCAGGTGATGATTGTTGAAAGGGGCATTACAGCAACACTGTCAGAGCTCTGGAGTGTTTTTAGCTGAAGTTAATGTTTTACTTTGTCATTACTGGTGCTCGTTACCTGTGTTACCAAACGATTAATCACCCACTGTGTGTGTGTGTGTGTGTGTGTGTGTGTGTGTGTCCACTGCATGTTTTCTGGTTTGGATATTTAACTCGGGCCCTTGTGTGTCCCACATCTAGTTCTTTTCTTCTGAGTTGTTACATTCCAGGAATGGCAGAAAAAAATAAAACTGTGCAGCACCAAAACAGTCTAGAAGTGGCCGCTGAATAAAAATATCTGATTTCATTTGGGGCCGAACTGTCCATTTAACAATGTGTACCAAAGTAAATGAGCTGTATTTAACCTTAAGTTAAATCCATTTAATACATGTGAGCATTGCTGAATTGTGTACTACAGGAACACTATAATAAACATATGAAAAAGCCTGAATGAACACTGGGTCGCAGTTATTGATCGCTACAGGAGAATCGATCATGGTGGATTGTTGCTAGATAAACTTCGACACTGTTTTTGGGCATGAAGGAACTGGAAACCAGCGCGCGCACACACACACACACACACACTATCCAGTGAAGTGATCCTTCAGTGCAACAAGTTATGCAGACTTACACTGGCCTGCTCTTACTGAGTCAACTGAAAAAGTTTAATTTAATTAGAGTGTTCATTTCTGGTATGGTTACAAGAACACAGTGGAGTGGCCTGACCGTGACAGGCACATGGCAAATGAAGGAGGGACGGCGATTCTTTACTGGAGCATCAACACTAAGAAGTGCCACGTTCTGTCCGCTGAGCCTCTGCACCTGCACAGGTTAGATCTGTATTGATCATGAGGCACCGGTGAACCTGTCGGGTAGAGCTTCAGTCATAGAGTGCAAAGTATGTCTGAGGATAATAGTGGATTTTGGCCTTAATGCTTAATTTAAACCTGAAAGCCTCAGCAGGAAGGGTGTGGTGTCAGACAGGCTTAAAGCCCAGTTCCTGTACTGGTTTTAGCAGACAGCACCACATCACCTCTTTGCTGCTTTCTCTCCTTTGGCTGCCTGTACATCTTAGAATCGATCTTAATATTTTACTGATCACTTTTAAAGCTCACCTGTTGACCCCGTATGAGCCTGCTCTCGGCCTCAGATCCTCAGGTGGAGCTCTGAGGATGGAGACTTAAATCTAAAGGTGCTTCACGGAGCAAACAAGAGTGACCCGATCCACGGTGTACCCACCTCTCGTCCTGTGGCGGCACCCTGGATCGGGTAAGTGCTTAAGGAAATGGATGGATGCCTTAAAAAGCTTCTCATTAGCAAAACACTATTTCCATTCACTCCTTTCATTTTAAAATGAGGGGAAAAAACATTACAAATTCAAATGTGAAAAACTTTCATTTACATCCTCATTTCAAAGGTTATGTACAGTCAACAGCAGCCCCCTGTTCACTTAATACTTTAGCTGAATTAAATAAAAACTGGTTTGGTAAAACATTTCTCTGTCTGGGATGGTGTTAAGAGTGAGGACCATGATGTCACTTGATTGGGTGAACAGCTCTGGATACAGAATACAAATCCAGCCAAAGGTGCCCTTCCCCTGTGAAGCACAGCACGGCTCTTCTGTCTCAGGAGACTGCTGCTCTTGACATTTTAACCAGTGAGGCTCTATTATGGAAAGACAAACAAGGGCACGGGGAACCCTAGTTATGCTTTCTCACAGGCCTGCACACATCCATGTATTGAATGCGCGTACAGCGTGCAATCAGAGCGCGTGATTGTTGCAGAGTGATTGTCAAAGCAGTGCAGGATTTCACACACTTAATGAGCCGTGCACTCGTCTTCTGCCGGCAAACAATTCACCACCGCAACGAGCAAATTCATAAAGAACGAGCATCTCCTCTTTGCTCTTGAGAAGATCAATGATTTGTTTTCCTGTGGCTCTTTTGTCTGAGGACAAACTGGAAATGCAATTGAATTATTTTTTTTTTCTATTGCGATTCTCCTCTTAAGCTGGGGACAGTCTCTCTGTCTCCGTCCGTGTGCTGCCTGCAGATGTCTCAGCTGAGGGGGGAGACGTATAAGCCGGTAGGCTGACAGGAGCTCTTCACACGCTGACCCACCTACTCATCATTTTAGTGTGTGTGTGTGGCGGAAACGCAGACACACAAGGCAGAGCACAGATGTTTACAACACAGCAACGCACAAATCCACACTCTGCCTCTTCCATCTGAAAAAAAAACATGGCTTGGATTCCTGAATATCGGCAAACGCACACACACACACACACGGAGGTGCAGCTCTCCTGACCTTATTACAGTGTCACACTAAATGCGTTCCTGTGGCAGCAGTGTGTCTTTTATATCATCCTCTAAGTAATGCCGACATATAAAGAGTCCAGGTGAAAATAGAAAGTTCAATTACTGAGGTTCTTTAATTAGTAACGGCAGCCGGAGGTGGAGTGGAAATATTCTGCCAGGCTGCCGGTGTGATGGATGAAAGGTGCTGAGCAGGCCTACATGTAGGTGTGTCTGAAGGAAGGAAGTGAAAACTCTTCTAATAAGATCTGGAAATAAATTTTTTTTTTAAAAAACAGTCGTGGGTATTCAGATTCTATTTCTGTCGTCTCTTTATTCGATAAGATCCCAGTAAAGGAAACATCCCGTGTAGTCTGGGTGTTTCTAGATATACCAAAATATTGCAGGTTTTAGCAATAACACAATCTTGCAGCGGTCTTTCTGGGCACTTCTACGCATGTGTGATCCCACCTGATGCATTTACCCACTGGGGACAAACAGCTTTTATTTAAGTGTGTTTTAATGCACAGTTCTTTTACTTTGGATCCAACTGAGAGTTCATCTACAGCGAGCTGTCACACACCACAAGCTAGGCCTGCCCTAAAGCTTCCTCTGCTTTCTGTTTGTTTTATTCCAAATGGGAACACTGTGCTTCCATGTCCATGTTTAAAGTGAAGCACTACATGTATAAAGGTTAATTTACACCATGGAGCCCTGCTCTAAAAAAAACTGTCAGATTTAACTCTGTGAAGCTGGATTTAAGAAAAAAACTGAATCAAGTTTGTTTTTTTGTTTGGAAGGACGGTTTATATAATTATTATAAAATGTCTGGGTTACAAGCCCAGACAGAACAAGACAAACGTCCTCTGATCCTCTCTGAGGCATTCAGGGTTTAGTCCCCATGTGAAATGTTTGTCTTCTATCTGTAAAGTCAGTAAGCAACATTTGGATATGGACAGAATGTGAGGCTTTCTATCTCCAACTTGTTATTTTCTTGGCATCTTGTTAGTTGGGGTTTATAACACAGCTCCATGATTTGCCAAATTGGTTTCCAATTTAGGTTAGAGCTGTTCTGAGAGAGGTCCACCTTCCATAGTCTGCCATTGGATAACAACCTGCAGGAGGCCTCGTGCAATATGGAAAATGCTGCAAAGACCAGTCTGCTGGAGCCAGACTGACAAAATAAGTGTTCGTTACTGTGGAGACAAAAAATAAGTATTTATTGCTAAATACTTGTCCATATAATAGGTTAGTTCATTTTGTTTTCAATTTCCTGAGCTCCTGAGAGCGACCCATTCTATTACTAATGTTTGTAGAAGCAGCCTGCATGCCTAGGTGCTTGGTTTATACACCTGTGGCCGTGGAAGTGACTGGCACACCTGAATGGTTTGGCTGGGCGAGCTAAAACTTTTGACAGTGTAGTGCATTTGTCCAGCCATAAATTAATCTGGTCATCTGGTATGAAAAGGTCAGCCCGTCCTCCTTGAAAAAAACGTAGATATTGGTGGTTTCTGCAGGCACGTTTTATGACCAATATCTACGTTTTAGAATGAAATAAAGCGAAATAACGTGTTCGGTTTTCTCTGGCAGATCCTGAAAAAATAGGTAAATATGGATTTCCTCACGTTTCTGAAACTATGGCTATGGCAACACTACCCACGGACAAGACCATGTGACACATGAAGCCAGAAATCGGAGTGATCATTTTGGAAACGTAAATATAGGTTATATTTCGGGGCCTGCAGAAACGATGGATACTTACTTTTGGATTGGAGGACATGTTGCAAAAGGCTGTGCGTCTCTACGTAGACTCTGCATGATCCCTGTATGTGCGTGGGTTACCTCTGGGTTCTTGAGCTTCATCCTACAGTCCAAAGATTAATCAGTGTTTCTAAACATATTCAGGTGTGAATGTTACCTGGCTGATAGACTGGGGACCTGTACAGGGTGCATCCCAACAGTATCCTCCAGGGCTGTAAAATGAAGCCAAAAGTTGCAGGTCCACTTCCCTAATGTCTGCTTGAGGCTCATTAAAACCCTGCTAAGAACCTGCTACAAACAGTAGTGGACTCAAAAGTTTATTTGATGCTTCATAACAACTGTACAGTGTGCACTTTGATGCACTGCAGTATTTTAAAAAAAGTGGAAGGAAAGTATGGCAACGAAACAAGTTTAGCTCCCAGTTAAAAGCGTGACCCCGACCCCTCGTCCAGTCCTCTATTTATTTATTCTCTCTTGAAATACAGTCGCACCACAACATGATTTCTTCACAGTGGGTGGCCAAGCTCCCACACAATGATCCTCACCTACAACCATGTGTACAAAGAGGGTGCATGTAAGATTAATTGCTCCTCTTGTTGTACTGACCGTTCTGCTCCCCCCCGGTGGGGCAACAATGTTTTAAAAAAGACTGGAGGACAGAGCTGATAATCCCCGAGGCTTCAGCAGCCTCAGTTAGCCAAATCTAGTGTGTGCACATTGCTTGTTGTGACCTGTCCACATGAAAAACACTGTGTTTGGAAGACTTTGACTTGACTGGGCTGATTTAAATATAGAGCCTCTTTTGTTCTCTGTAGCTCACTATAAGGATTCTCAATGTTATTCCCCCATTTCTTCAAATGATACAGATTTTTTTTTTTTTTTTTTACACAGACCTGCCATTCTTACGAAGCGCGTTATAAAAATGTTACTGTGGTAAAATAAGACCTCAAAGTGCCGTGTGAATTTCTCGACGTTTATATTTGGTCCGTCAGTTTTAAGAAGAAATTTTTTTTTCCTCGCGAAACATTAAAGTTTAAAACATTTAAAAGCTGCACTTATCCACATCTTTGTTTACAAGCCTGCAGTCTTTTTCTTCCTGCCTTCATGCATTTCCACCAAAAGCTTTTGAGCCGAGTATCGGTGTGCATCTTACAGAGCGTGATGAGACACTCCTGAGGTCACTACTAGTACTCAAAACCACTACAGGGTACTTCTCATGTTTATTTTGATTTCATTCTAAAATCATCTTGGAGTGAATTGCCTTCTTGCCTAAAGGTCTGCACGAATAAAGAGGCTTTCCTACGCTTTGCGTGTAATGTCACACAAAGGGGAAGTGACATATTAATAAGCTACAGTATTCCCCTGGTCTGCTCAATCAGTGTCAGGTCTTCAGCTGCCATTAGCCTGCCGTCAGCATGACAGTGTTAAATGATAGATTATGGTTTCAGTCTTCATTGCATTTTGATGCCGCGGGGATCCATGCGTCTATAAATATTGACAAAACACTGACAGATTGGTTGCACGTACGCTGCATGCATTAGTATTGATGCACGCACCAGTCGATATTGTGTGCTTACGGTTAGGCAGCTGTAATGCGTGCACTCGGGTGTATTGTGATGTAATCATGAAGCACTCTCGCTTCCGCGCAACTGTGGACAGTTCGATATATAATAAGAAAAATGAATGTCAATTTCCTGTAGTGGTTCTCCAGGAGTGACACTCAGTATAGCGCCTGTGACATCAATTAAAAATGATCTGTGAGGGGAAATACGACGAGAAAGGCGCCTCCAGAAAGGTAAGGTTACTTATATACGAGCTAATAGGCAGCCATCTTTTTTTACAAATTAGCAGATGAACAGAATATTTCACCTTTGCTAAAGACAGAAAAGAGATTCACTTGGCGGGGGTGTGGCAGAGCGCAGATCTGTACAGGCTGTGAGCGAGACAAAGGCAGCAACATCGGAATATTTCTGATGCCACCTTAAACATGGTTTCAAATGACCAAAAGCTGGGACTCACAAAACACTGAGACACTTATTTCTACTCTTGGATCTGTTAATGAAATGGATATCTCAAGTACGGACAACTCAGGCACACAGCTCTGACTGTGAGCACACACGTCCAACACCTGCTGTTCAAACCTTCTGTTTACAATGAGCAACCAATCAGAAGAAAGCTGGTGCTTTAAAGGGAGGTAAAATGGCTTTAGACAGTGTAGGGGGGTACAGAGGGCCCCCACACAACACAAACAAGGATTATTTTTATCTGTCAATCACTCCATATTATTTTTTCTACTAGAAGTACAAGGATAATAATAACATGGAGCTGGAAATGAGAACAAAAGCTGTTTACTACTACAGAGAACACAGTATAATACCATTTTGTGTACTTGAAAAAAAATGAGGAATGTATGGCCACCAGGACTAAAAGGTAGCCTACAATATGAAGTACACAGATAAATTTTAGTAGCGCTACAGAGGCACAGCTAAAAGTCAGTGAGCAGGTATCTCACAGATATATTCAACCTTAAAGTCATCATAAATAATAATAATAATAATAATGATACCAATCACACCTCTGGTTTGCCCCACACCACCATTTCCCCCTTCACAAACATCACAGACAGTAGCAACGCAATCAAAGGTGTGGGAAGGTGATATTAGAAATTAGAGCAGATGGTGCCTACTACCCTTTAAAGACTGCGATGCAGCCGGGCTATAAATCCATTCAGCTGAAAAACGTGGCATTAATGTGAATCTATGACTTACTTACATTGATTAAAAATCGCAGTTGTGCCCTTGGATTTCTTTGCAGATGCTATAAATGATATGAAAGTCTCCTCTGCACTTTTCGTAATTGGGCAACAGCAAAATTGCACCTCGGATGGAGTCATCCATAACAGAAGGTAGGAGATATACTTTGAAGCTGCTTTTTAATCTCCTGCCAGGTGCAATTAGATTAAATTGAAAATATTTTTATCAGAGCGAGAATAATGACTAAAAATGGAAGAAGAGAAGTGTTCAGTGAGAAAATGTATCCATTAAAAATCAACCTCGATCCAAATGTCCTCAAAGGCAGCATAAAAGAAAATTGCTCTTCTGACTTTCTGTGCATTAACCCAACAATGACAACAAGTGAGCAGGCAATAACCCCCCAAAATATTCATATATATTCATACAGGGAGGCTAAAGGAAAAATATTTCTCTGTGTCTGTGTTTTGGCTGATGGAATGGCTTCCAGGGCCCAAGTGAATTATTACAGCTGTCAGTATTTCTTGACAGAGCCTTTGTTCTCGTTGCTGCTGTTTGATGGAGGACTCCAGTGAGTTTGACACCCTGCTAAATGTCTCCGCCTCACTGCCACTATGGAAGCAGTGATAATGGCACGCTGATGTTTGGCAACACAAGCTTCAGCATCGCCCCGGTGCCCAGACATTATATTTTTAAGCCAAAGGGGTGCAGGGACAGAGCTGCTATTAGCCCTGTGGGACCGCTGTCAGTGTGTGGTGGTTATTTTGGTCACTGCATCCTGTCAGTGGCTATGTTGTGCTGTGTGGTTACATTTTCATTCCGTACCGCATTACAAGTATATTGGTGCTGCGGTTCATTGCGCTGCTGGAAACTCGCCACCCTATATCTGTATCTACTGTGTTATAGTGCATCATGCAGCCTGGCTGAACATTGTGATGGAATTGTGTACCGTATGTCCTCTCTCTGTGTGTCCAACACTGTTTTTGCCTTTATGCATCTCCCTTCTGTCTCTGCAACAATGTCGCAGAGGTGCCTTTCCATACACAGCAGTATTAGGAGCAGAATAAGGAGCATGCATTCTGTTTATCATCTCTGCTGAACCATAACTTGGCAGCAAACAGCAGTTCTGGGAAACATTTAGCCAAATCACAGTTCAAGATGTGGGTGGATGGCGAGCAGTTTGGAGGACAGACAGTCCATCATCATGAGGCTATCCACCACTCGAGATCGCACTATTAGAGCAAAGGACATGCTTAATATTGTGCCAAGGAGAAGCTATTTATCACAGTGTAATTTTAGTTAGACCAAAAGGGACAAACACAAGCAATCTGGGATGCATGGTGGCTATTTGCATTTAGAAGAAACTGAAGCTGATCTCATCAAAGCATCAAATAATAAGAAACCCATTTGAAAACAACACTATTTGACCCAGTGGTGGCAAATATATTCATATTATTTATGTAGGAAAATGTATAAGTATTGCAACATATATTTCACTGCATCAGTGAGCAGCAGTGACGCTCACAGTGGATGTGTAGATTCAGGATAGCACAGAAAACTACCAGGAACTGCTGGTAACATTTAACTTGAATGCCTCATATAGCCTTTTAAGAGCACAATTCAAGCACTTAAATTTCAATGTTTGTGCATATATCAAGCCATACAGAATAGAACTTGAGATCATTTAAATAAAAAGCCATCCATCCACTCACTTGTCAGGGTCGCTGGACCCTATCCCAGCTGTCAAAGGTGGTGTTTACCCTGGACAAGCTGCCTGTTTATGACAGGCCCATTGAAAAGAAAAATGAAGAAAAAATTTAGTTTAAGTCCTATTTTTGACATCAAAGTCAAAGCTTAAACTCCCTCAAAATCTTGTTAGGAGAGACGGCATCCATCCCACTGTGGATGGCGCAGCTCTCATTTCTGAAAATCTGACCGAATTTATTAACCCCACCACCACCACCAAAAAACATGAGCATTGCATTCTTACACGCCTCTCTGCAGCTTTTCTCCTCCTGTCACCCCACCGTCCCCACAGAGACGGCGCCTGCTCCCAGACCACCAAAACAAACCAAAAATCAGCAAATGTAGCATCCTCACCTGCACCACAGTCGAATGTGGATTATTAACCATTATGTCTCTCTCATCCAAGTTCCTGTTATTGAATGATTTAATAATTGATCAACCTACTGATTTATTCTGCCTTACAGCAGGATGAATATGTTAGTTTAAATAAATCAACACCCTCGAGTCAGGTTAACTGTCAGAATGCTCGAAGCACAGTTCAAGGAGGAGGAGTAGCAGCAATCTTCCACTTCAGCTTATTAATTAACAAAAAACCCAGAGAGCATTTTGAAAGCATGATGTTTTTTGTCCACCCTAATTGGAAAACTCAAAACCCAGTTTCATTTGTTGTTATCTATCATCCACCTGGTCCTTATGAATTTTTATTGTTATGTAGATGATACCCAGCTTTATCTATCCAGGAAACCAGATGACACACATCAATTAGTTAAACTGCAGGAATGTCTTAAAAGACATAAAGGCCTAGAAGCCTAATTTCCAGCTACTGAATTAAGATGAAACTGAAGTTATTATACTCAGCCCCATGAACCTCAGAAACATGGTGTCTAACCGGATACTCACGGGGTTCTAGCCAGAGGTTGATTGCCTAGTGTTGTGCCTGGCTGAGGTACTGTCACACCTGGCTGAGAATGTCACTGGCTCGCTGATGACCACAATTAGCAAACAGGTTTGGTGATTTTTTCTCTGGATAGATCCCTGTACATAGTCTGGATGGCATTACCTTGGTCTCCAGTAATAGGAGTAGGAATCTTGGGGGTCTTGGGGTCATTTTTTTAGCAGGATATGTCCTTTAATGCACATATTAAACAAATATGTAGGACTGCTTCTTTGCATTTGTGCAATATTTCTAAAATTAGAACCATTCTTTCTCAGAGTGATGCTGAAAAGTTAATCCATGCATTTATTACTTCTAGGCTGGACTATTTCCATTCATTATTATCAGGCTGTCCTAAAAGCTCCCTGAAAAGCCTTCAGCTGATCCAAAATGCTGCAGCTAGAGTACTGACAGGGACTAGAAAAGAGAGAGCAGATTTCTCCCATATTGGCTTCTCTTCATTGGCTCCCTGTTAAATCTAGAACACAATTTAAAATCCTTCTCCTAACATCCAAGGTCTTGAATAATCAGGCCCCATCTTATCTCAAAGACCTCATAGTACCATATCACCCCAATAGAGCACTTTGACAGATAATTCTTAGAGCAGACAGACACCCTCTCTATTTTTAAGACTAGGCTTAACACTTTCTTTTATGATAAAGCTTATAGTTAGGGCTGGATCAGGTGACCCTGACCCTTCCTTTAGTTATGCTGTCTATATGATGCACTGAGTGTTTCTTTTCATTCTCCTCTTTTTACTCCGTTTATACTCCACTCTGAGTTTATTCATCTCTGACTCTCTTCTACAGGATGTCTTTTGTCCTGTCTCCCTCTCCTCACCCCCAACCGATCACAGCAGATGACTGCCGCTCCCTGAGCCTGGTTCTGTCTGAGGTTTCTTCCTGTTAAAAGGGAGTTTTTCCTTCCCACTGTCACCAAGTGTTGCTCACAGGGGGTCGATTGATTGTTTGGTTTTCTCTATATTATTGTAGAGTCTTTACCTTACAATATATAAAGCACCACGAGATAATTGTTGTTGTGATTTGGTACTATATGCATAAAATTGAATTTTTCTTTATTTTAAGGTAAATGATTGGATTTGCCTGTAAAATTTGTTTTAGAAGAAAGAATGTAGGACTCCCTTAGCCATCACCCTTGAACATTCATAACCCTGCTATTTTTTTAGTTCCCGTCACAAAGATGTATGTTATGTATCTCCTCCAACTTTTTTTAATTCCATACATTTCGCCTTCCTTGTCAAAACGTGGTGTTTACAAGAATACTGCTGCCCTGCCCATTCAGCTGTGAAAAATCAACACGCTCCTAAAGAGCTGCATTTATTTATTTTTTTACATCCTATAAAGCACCTTTTCCTCTCTGTAAGCACAGAGGGAACTCTTTCACCACACTGTGACAGAAACAGGTCGGATATTTCATTTTTCAAGATGCCGCCCCTTCCTTTCCCATCACTGAGATGTCTTTCATTGTTAATTCATGAGGCAGAGGGGACAATGACTTCCCCTTGCTGCACACTGAAGCACTTATGTTAAAAATGGATCCCCTAATTACAGCCTCTCTCTGGCTAGTCCAGCTAATAAAGACGGGGTGTAAAGTGCTTCTTCTGTCTACAAAGCCAAAGCTTGATGTGTTGCATCAACCGTCCTCTTCTGTGTGAGATTCTTCTTCGCTCCATGCAGCAGACAATCCAAGTCATGACTCTTGACATTTTCAGCAGGAAGTATGTGGGTTGCAGCAATGCATGTGCCTTTGCAATTTCACGTGATCTCTGACTCGTGTGTCTCACATGTACTTGAGCGTGAGTGTGAGACTGAGGTGTGAGGTGCACTTAATAGGGGTGGAAGGCTTGATTGGAGGCTGATAGGAGGCCTCTCTTTTGCTTCATTTTCACCAATTTTCTAAATCCTATAACTACTAAAACACTCCTACTAACCCCCTTGGATGCAACCAGTTACCACTGTTTTTTCTAAGACAAACTAATTGATGGATTAGTCAGTGGTGAAATGTCAAGAAGTACATTTATTGAAGTACATAATACTAGTTTTGTTGTATTTGCACTGTGAGTCTCTAAATGTTCTTGTTTCATCTGTGCTCATTATATCCAATGTGGATGGTTAAAAACAATCTGAAAATGCCTATCCTCAAGACACCATTTGATCTGTTCTGACACTGCTCTAATGAAGAAGAAGGAACGGGAGTTATGATTCACTGTGACTCATTTTGATCTTTAAATCCATTCCATTAGAGCCCATCTATAAACACTAAACACTGCTTGTCTTCTTGTCTGACATCATTACAGCAAAACTATCCGATTCTCCCTCCAATAAAACAGATGCATCAAGCTGGCTTACCCTTGCTCACCTTCCCTTCACCCTATTCTCCACTTTCTTGCTGAATGAATAATACTTACAATTGGGCAAACCAGAAGATCAATATCAATTTCACATCCATTTGGTCACAATGCAGTGGCATGGTCGAACGCTGTGACCTCAGCATGGGTGCAGACAGATTGATCCATGACAATCAAATCGATGAAAAGCAGTGCAGTGTATTTCAGCCAATACCCTGAAAAGAGGCTGACCTATTTCTGCTCATCTGAGACAGTATAGGCCTTTTTATTAAATATTTGGAGGCTGAATAACAAATAGCGTCACAGTTTACTGCTACAGGAATGCTACGCATCACAAAGCATACGCACGGCTGGGCTCAAAAGTCTCAAATTGTCTTGTAACATTGTTATTTTACATACTGCAATCTTGTCACTGGATCTTATTTGTCTGTGTGTAAGCAGGGCTGTGCTAACCCCTCGGTATTAATGCAAAGTGACTGAATCATATTTCTGGCAAAGAGTTGCAGAAGGCAAGGCAAGTTATTTGCATAGGACCTCTCAACAACAAGGCATTTTACGCAAGCTATAAAAGGCATTAAGACAAGTTCTGCTGAAATTACCTAAGAGACCAACCTATTCAAGCAGAATAAAGACTGTTTTTACAGACCGTCAGAATGCATGTACCTTATGGCTGAATAAATACAGTAGGCAATAGACTGAACCACTGGGTATTCTGGCGCCGGGTATTCTACTCATCTATAGAAGAGACACCGCCAGCAGCTTCTAATCTTTTGATTTGTTCCAGAAAGAAGCTAAAAAGCTGAGAGTTTCGCTGAGATCTGGATGGAGATGTGTGTCGAGCTGTAGAGGCTAGAGGGAAAACTGGATTGAATGAACCATCATAGAGAACTTCAGTTAAAGCCGCTTATTTACTGGTATATCATCACGGGAATGACTGGCAACAACTGTGTCTGAATATGTAAGATTAGAATGTTTGCATATCACACAATAAATAGTTTTATCTGCCTGTTGTCAACACCAGCTGAGCCAGACTGCTCTGATAAGAAGTCACACCCAAATCATATTCACTTGTTATGCCTTCGCTTGCCTTTGGCAAGTTGAGGATTCCTTTCTTGTCCAAAGTATCTTCTGCAGCGTAATTCACATTTAAATTTGATGATATAAATGTTAAAGACAAATAAAAGCTGAAAATCTGAATTGGACAGCACTGGAAAGTAAAGCTGGTTCCAGCTGATTCATTTAATTTGGGAGTTGCGTCAGTTTTACCTCAAAGACACACTGAGGAAAAATGTCAGTTTGGTTTATTTGGTCTATTGAAATTATTTAGTCCAAAAACTATCGTCCAATTTTTCCCATCAATCAGGGAGACTCGTCAGGATTTGTTGAATATGAGACCCAAAAGCAAGACTCACTTTTCAACCTAAGTAAAAGATTTGTCTTCAAAGTACAAAAGGTCCACAAAGCAAACCAACTGAAGCCCTAAAGTTCAGGGAACTAACAAGAAGTGTGCACACAATGGTAACGACACCAAGACAAAGACTATATATATGGGAGGACTGGACTATATATACACATGAGGGTAATCAGGGAAGTGGAAGCACGAGAGAAACAAGACATCAGATCTCACAAGAAGTAAACGTAAAAACAAGACATGAGAGACACAAACCAACAAAGTAAAACAGGAACTTAACAAACACAAAAGGCACGACACTGGCGCCCAGACATTCAGCAGAGTGGTACACAGTGCAGCCGGGAAAAAAACCTAAATACAAGGAATGAAGTACAAATAAACTGAGAACAGAAAATAGATTTCAAAATTAACAAGAACTAAAGACCAAGAATCATAAACCTCTGATAAAAAAGCAAATCTGAGAACACAGAATAATGAAACCAATCGGGTAACACGTTAATAAATAAATTAGGTAACAAAACTCAAACTCAAACCCCTGGAATAATCATGAAGACAAATAAGGGTCAAAACAACCAGAAATCAGTTGAAAACTAGGAATAATAAAACATAAAACCAACATAGCATAAGAATTCTACTGGAGCAAGTACAGAACTCCAGAAATAATAACATAACTCACAGACCCTAACAGACTTCCAGCCCTTCAACACAAACACAGCCGCCTGCTTCCTCAAACTATTTTTCTTTAATAATCTGAGGTGAAAAATTCAAAAATGATAAAGAGTCTAAAATGTTACTACTGACCTGAGGTATGTGACAGGTCCCAACAACACTGACCCAGCAAACCTTTGATGCTAATAACCATTAGCTGAGCATCTTTTGATCACATCTAAACCCTAACCCTTAGTAAAAACGTTGGTGTTCAAGAATTTGCACTGATGAGAACAAAACGAAACAAAGCAGTCCAGATTAAGAAAAAGAGAAAACATACATCACAATAACTAGAACTCCGGACCTGAACTGATCTGGACACTAAGCTGATGACATCACAGGTTTGTAATTCTGACATCAGGCTGGCAGAGAGGCAACAGCTGTGACAGCTCACTGTCCAGCAGAGTAGCAGGCTACAGCCTAGGTAAGTGGCCGGCATTGTCGTTGGCATTTATGCTTGTGCAGGTGCATTGTGTGTGTAATTACCGTGTGGTCGATCGCAGCCATTATGGGCTGCATCGACCCAACGTTACATTCCTCGAGAGGTGCGCATCAGGTTATGTCAGAGGTTACGGCGCAGGGTTCAGAGGGGGTTCTGGAAACCTGCGTAGGCCCCGCAAAGACCCGACACTGATCAGGCATTAGTAACCAAGTTAACTGCCAACTGATTTGTCATGCTTTGTGACAGGCGGTCTGACTCAACCATCGTCACCGTCAGATAGTTCAGCTTGTTGCCACCATAACATGGTAGTGCAGCACCTGGGTCACAGGTCAAATACAGAACATACAGTAAAGGATTGAAATGAAACAGCGACGACCTACCTGTGTCCGATTAGGATTTTAAAAAATGATGAGAGAATCTCACCATCACCTTCAGTTGCATCTCTCCTGGTAAATCAAAGGGTTTTTTCCACAGTTATAACTGCAGTAGAAAAGCCTTCAGCTGCTGTGGCCACAGCTGGAGAGAAGGACAGAAGAGAGATGACTCTGCAAAGCTGATAAAGGTTGTAAAAATCTATTTTTCAAGAATCAAAGTGTGAAAACTGCTCACAAAAGCACAGGAGATGCATTATAGCAGTGCTCTGTGATCATTTCCTTCTGATTAGTGATTACTGGGCTGACTAGCATCACTCTATTAAAATCCAGTGGGCTGTGTGCAAGATGAGACAGCATAAACAAGAAATATATGCACCGACAGAAACAAATGATCTATGTGTAACTATAAAATTTTATGCTATAAAAAGGGCACAAAGGTTTTTGATTTACGGTTTAATCTGCCTTTAAAAAAAAAAAAAAAAGTGTCAAAGCTGCACGAAGCTGCGTGGATGGTCTGCAGCTGCTTCATGTGACCCTAAAAGCACAACCACAACCGCATCAATTCATTATTCAAATCAGCAGGATCTGACATGTGAATCCAGATTAAAAGTTATTGATGACGGCCTGCAGAGTAACAGATGGGTATCAGGCTGACACTATCGGAGCCGAGACAGAGAGGTCTTATCTCAGCACGGCAGGGTTCTACAAAGATTTATACAGCCACATTTACACATCCATCCATATGCAAACAGGAGTGAATACATAGCCCAAACACCCATACGGACACACTGATCCCCAACCTCTGTCATGCACCCGAGCTGCTGTGCTGACAGATGAGCAACTGGACAACAACTGACTGAAATGTTCAGTACGGGTGTGGCCCGCAAGGTCAGGCTGAGCGTTTTGTTGCTGTTGTGTGTCTTTCCCCTTCGATTAATTTTAATCACCCCCCTGCACCAGCATAATCAATAAGCCATTTCATGCTATCCACACTAACATGTGCGCAGCAAGGAAGAACTCAGTGCCAGCAGACTCGGCTCAGATGAACAACTGAGCTGACGGACTTGACGAAATAGCAGAAAATTCATTCATACTGCGAGAACTTGGTTCATGACAAGGATTCATATGAGGGGTGAGTTAAAGAGTGCGCCATAAGAAATGAGCTGGATAATAAGGAAGGAAACTAATTTAATTCCATCAGTTCTTGTTTTATTTTATCTCCGTTTTAATATTCACCTGTCTGTCTGGTTTAAAAACTTTATTTAGGCAATACCTGCTAATTGGCAACATTTTTCATCAGCTTTCATCTCTAATTTGCATTTGCTTAATAATTCCCTAAAAACATTCCCCTGAAGGCAAATTTGCGGAAATTAGCATTTGCAGAAATAATTGCCATGCAAAGAACTGGAAGTAAACCTAATATAAGGGCAGCATAAATGAGGCATTTCAAGGTTTTGTGTTTTAGATCGTCGTCAAACACAAAGTAGTCACCTCCCATACTCAACATGCATGATAAATATGAAGGCACACACGTGAGGTGTTGGATGCACCGGAACCATTTTTTTTAAATAGGCAAATAAAAACCTGTAGTGCAGTCACGGATGGATTAGGAAACAACCGGCTCCTCAGTCACAGACATGCAAAAGGCTGCGTGTTTAAACTGGATTGTCTCTCTCAGTTCTTGGACCCGTTTCTTTGGCCAAATTGGCGCCTTTTGGCAAATATGGAAGGCACACGACGTCACCACTCCGAAGCCTTGGAAACCAATGTGCGTGCATCTGTTGTGGCCATATTTACTATGAAAAATGGTCAAACATGTTTTATGAGTGCACTACGTAATCACAGCGAGCGCAGGAGCAAGAGGCAGCAACAACTTCTGTGTTCTTATCACTGTTTTTGTTCCTAAGTTTGGTCGTCTTTAAGACCAATCCAGGAGGTTTTTTCACTCGTGCAGATACGGGACACTTCAAGGTACGGATATGGCAGTACCGGCAGTCGCAGCTTATTGCATCACAGCCACTAGAATTGCACTAAAGTAGTTGCACTCAAGTGGGAACTCGTGTTAGTTTAAATTAGCTCTTTTCTGACTTTTTGAAAAGGTGGCAACTAAATTTCTAAAGTGCTTTGAGTGAAATGGCAGCAATAAAACTTGCACATTATGAGGTTTAATGACGACTAAGTAAACATAATCTGTGAGTGAAAACTATTTCATATGATTCTAGGTTTCAAAATGGACCATGAAAGGATCTGATGATTGCTTTATCAACATGTCACGACACCCTTAAACATTTGTTGCGTAGGTTATCTTAAAGAAAGAGAAGATGAACTAAACCGATGGCCTCGTTACAAGTTTCACAGAGTCTGACTTTTCTCCCATCCGGGCGATAGATGCCATAATACTGTGGCCTTGCTCATTTTCTGTAGCCTACATTTCTCACATTATTACACGCAGCTTAAAACTAATATTTGTATGTACCTCCACCTGACTGGCAATAATACGATGGGGTCAATGATTTTAATCAAGGCAGGCGATAAACAGCAGCGCCCCTCACCTGCCATCGATCGACAGACTCGACAAAATGCCGGTGATACTCAAGGCAGAGCTCCATTCAGAGGTAGCCCCCTGAGAGGTCACATATTTCAGCTGGAACCACCAACATTAAAGCCATGCAGAAAACCATCCGTGCAGGAAATTCCACATAACCTTGAGAAGCTTCGCAGAGCTTCTGAGTGACTGTCACAGTTAACAGGTCAGACGACTGGCTCAAAAACACCTCAGACTTCTTAGTATTGCCAATACAACACAGTTGTACCTCAGAGCAACTCAAAAAAATCACCTCTCCTGGATTTTTTAAGTCATGTTTTATTTAAATATTTGGTTTTTTTTTAATCTGTGTGTGAAAGGTGTAAAAGGCAGTTTGCAAGTCTGAGAGGTTTGAAAAGAGCTGGTTCACTGCAGTGTGATGTAGGAGAAGGATGAAGGAGTGACCGCTTCAGAGAGCTCCATGTCAAATATCAAGTTAGTGGACCTGATAGTGGGAGGAATAGGTCAGCCAGAGGTGAAAAGGTATATGAAGCTGGATCTTTTTTTCAAATCTAACCACGAAAAGGTCGTTTTATGCACTTCTGTGTCTCTAGAAGGCGAGCACAGTCCATTTTGCTCATTGCGTTTTGACCATTTTCATTCACAAAGAAAGCCCCAACATTGATGTGAGATGTTATGATGTTTCAGAGCAACACTGTAAAGGATTTTCACGCCATCGTCCGCAGGAACCATCAGCAATCGACAGCCTAATCACCGATCAGCTGAGCCAGACAGCACGAGTTGGAACGGGCGACTAGGTTTGCTATTTCTGCGAGTATTGGACCGTAAACATCCGCACTCAGTCCCGACTGACCATCGCCCAGGGAATGTGTTTTTGAAAGGTTGTTTTCTGGCAAGGACCAACATATCTGTAGTTATAATAACCCTATATTGCTTTCTATTCAGCATGAATGAATAGAAATGTGTCTGTACAACAAAACGCTGTCTGTATCAAAGCTTTACAAAAGGATTTATTCAGTCGCTACAGCGGCAGCACAACAGCCCGCAAAACACACAAACCAATTATAAAAAGCAGCAATTTTCAGGAAAAACTTTAAAGAAACATAAGAGAAGGAAAAATAATGAAAAACACACCTGGTTCTGTTTGTACCACCCCTGCTTGTTTTAAACACGATGACAGGTCTGTTGGACTTCAGCTTTGTTCATTAGTTCCTTACTATTGTCTTCAAACCCTGGCTGTTAGGTTTGGGTTCACACAGAGACTCTGTTAAACAGGTCAGTTTGGGAGCTTCCCCGGGTGAAGACTCCACCACTGAGTCTACATCCACCTTTTCATGGTCGAGTGATTTCTCTTTATTTTCATACACAGCATACAAGATAGGCGTAGCAACCATGACGTCACCCATCGGTTTCTGTAATTACCGCCATACTGGTTACAAAAAAAAGAAGATGTGATGGGGTCAGCTGGTCTGACTGTGAACCACACACTCATTGGCTAATGAGTTGTGATTGACAAGTCATTAGCCAATGAGCGTGTGCTTTCATACAAGTAATCCTCAATGTTTTTTTAAAAAAAAATTTACAAAACAAGTTAATTTCTTATTCAACATGACCCAAAAAGAGAGACTGAACTCAGCAGGAAAGCAGTTACACAAGTCAAAGCAGAAAGCTGTTTTCCTACAGACGTCTACTGTATAGGACTGGAAATCTTTTTACCACCACAGCCACACCGCTGGTTTACACTGCCTGTGTTTGTCCATCCATTCCTGCATTTACTTTCTTCGCCAATTAACAGTCCCCAGTCCCCTGGACAGGTCGCCTGTCTATTGCCGGGCTAACAGAGAGACAGGAAACCATTTCCGCTCCTAATTTAAATGCATGTGTGTGGGGAGAAGCCACAGAGGCACCGGGAGAGCGTGCAACCTCCACACAGAAAGATCCAAGCAGGGCCAGCAGGTTTGAACCAAGACACCTCTTCTTCAGGCAACAGTGCAAAAACTTAGCTGCAGCAAAAAAAAAAAAAAAAAAAAAAGGGGGTCAAATGGCCACTTGACTTCAAAATCAGCCTCCAGCAGCAGGGTTGTTGTCTCTCAGACTTCTTTGTTCTTCTTCTTTGTCCAAGCTCACAGGAAAAGAAAATCCACGTAGTATCTCAGTGAGAACTGAGGTTGTGCATAAATCAAGGCACGGCTGTCTTCTTTCGCTCGGTTGAGCGATTGTAGGGTCTTTACAATATAAAGCAGGCTGGAGGCGACTGTTGCGATTTGGTGCTCTGTAAATTAAATTGAATTGAACTAAAACATAGCCAGGAGACGGCTGCTCAGATGTTCCTGTATGAGTATGTTTGTGTAAAGGTAAGTTTTTGCTAGCTAAAATTAGCGCACAGTAAATTACCAATACACCTTGCTAACCAATTAACCGGCCAGAGTTGGCCAGGATTCGCTGATAGTCAAAATCAGCTGTGACATGTGTCGTGTGTGGTTTCCTAAAACATGAGACGTCAGCAGCTGAAATCCTAAATCCACAGCTTCCAGAGAGCCATCCACTGTCCAACAGTTGACACCACAATGGCTACACACACTTTTTATCCACATTCAATTACTTTCTCTTGCTGATGAATAAATCCTACCAACAATTATTTTTCCAAAATTGAAAAAGAGCATTTGAAAAGCATCCACACATGAATGCCATCCTGAGGGGCGCCGACTGTAGAAGAATTGGAAAAAATAAAGTAAAATCTTGCAATCTACTGACATGACAAGTCTTCTTGATCATAAATGAGAAAGGAAGAACAGCTTCAAACATGTAAGCATTTAATCTTTTTTCTTTCAGGACTTTGATCCAAGCGCTTCACACCTACTCATTCACGGGCTGCAGCTTTCTCAAAGATCAAAGCACATGGTCTCCGCTAACCTTCAGTACGCTCAGCACACCCAAAATAGCTCCTTCATCTGGCTTCAGTCAGGGTGAAATGAAAGACTTTGCTGGCATACTATGCCCTTTTCAATTATATACTACAGTGCATACGTAGGCAGCAATGCCAAAAACATATATAATAGATTTGGCAATTTTAATAAAATAAAAATAAACCTTTATGTTTCAGAAATAACTCATTTATATTTAGATGATGTTAGACTGTAGTCTTATTTTTTCTTATTGTGCATCATAGTGGTGGATGTTCATGTCATACATGGTCTTTGTCATCATTGTATGCACAAGTAAGTCCCTGTTAAACAGAAGCAAGGGAGGATACACAAACATTAACATTTTCCAAAGTGTACAATATGGAGAGAAAATTGACTCAAAATATGTGAGTGTCTGTAATGCTGGAATTTTTTGTAAGTTGTAAATAACGTTTTGTGCGTAACTTCGGGTACTTGTAAATGTGTGTTCAAATACAAATGCAAATATTGAGAGAGTGATTTTCAGTATTTGCCCCAAAAATTATTGCCGATATTTATATTGTTGTAAATAACTTGTGGACCTATAATCTGTCAAGCATATCTCAAACATCAAATCTTATGAATGATATCAATTCATTTTGAGTCATAAAGAACATATTGTAGCGATTCTGTTAAAGTTAGACGGTTCTGTGAAGATGTTCTGATTTCCCACTGTTTTGTTGGTCCTTGAACATGTATGTGCGCACGGAGGGGGAGGGTCATCCAATTTTATTTACATTGTACACGCTTCCCTTAGGCAGTATTATTAGAAAGAATTGCATCAATTTTCATTGTTATGCAGATGACTCAGCTTTATCTATCCATGAAGCCAGATGATACACATCAATTAGTTCAACTGCAGGAATGTCTTAAAGACATAAAGGCCTGGATGACCTCTAATTTCCTGTTTCTAAATTCTAAGTTCTTGTACTCGGCCCCACAAATCTTAGAAGCATGGTGTCAAACCAGATACTTACTCTGGATGGCATTACTTTGGCCTCCAGGAACACTGTGAGAAATCTTGGAGTCATTTTTGACCAGGGTATGTCCTTCAATGCACATATTAAACAAATATGTAGGACTGCTTTTTTACATTTGCGCAATATTTATAAAATTAGAAACATCCTTTCTCAGAGTGATGCTGAAAAGTTAATCCATGCATTTATTACTTCTAGACTTTACTTCTCAGACTGCTGGCTTACTTGTGGTTCCTAGGATACTTAAAAGTAGAATGGGAGGCAGAGCCTTCAGCTTTCAGGCCCCTCTTCTGTGGAACCAGCTCCCAGCTTGGATTCAGGAGACAGACACCCTCTCTATTTTCAAGATTAGGCTTAAAACTTTCCTTTTTGATCAAGCTTATAGTTAGGGCTGGATCAGGTGACCCTGAACCACCCCTTAGTTATGCTGCTATAGGCCTAGGCTGCTGAGGGGGGTCCCATAATGCACTGTTTCTTCTCATTCACCTTTATTTACTTGTTTATACTTCACTCTGTATTTAATCATTTTTATTAATGTCTGACTGTTTTCCACAGCATGTCTTTTGTCCTGTCTCTCTCCCCTCCAACCGGTCACAGCAGATGACTGCCCCTCCCTGAGCCTGGTTCTGCTGGAGGTTTCTTCCTGTTAAAAGGGAGTTTTTCCTTCCCACCGTCGCCAAGTGCTTGCTCATAGGGGGTCGTTTTGACTGTTGGGTTTTCTCTGTGTTATTGTAGGGTCTTTACCCACAATACAAAGCGCCTTGAGGCGACTGTTTGTTGTAATTTGGCGCTATATAAATAAAACTGAATTGAAAATTGAATTGAATTTTGTAGAGGGTATAACAGATATGGCCGTTATTTGACTTGAAATGATGACTTCAACTTTTTTCTCGAAAAAGTATTTTGACTTTTCTCAAAATTTTGACTTTATTCTCAAAATGCACGATTTTTTTTTCTCACTGTGGCCCTAATACTCCTTCGTAGTATTCAGCCATCACCTGTAACTGCTAAAGTGTAACTTTGAAAATTTTGCTTCCATTTTCCACCCCTGATTCTCCACCTTGGCCTGACTGTTGCCTCTGAGCCACTCCCACACTAACTGTGTTCAGCCACAGTGCTTTCTAGAAACCAGCCCTGTTCATATCTATAGTGTTTACATCCGAGTTTTAGTTTGGTCCAACTTCAATTTCAGGCAGTTTGTTGCTTATTTATAACATGCTACTTTTTTATGTTTTGTGTCTTAATAGATATTTCAGTCTACTGAATAAATAATTTCAGAAAGGCCAAGTTTCAGATATCGTAGGCATGACAGTTTGTGATCAAGCCATGGAACATAAAGCTTCGGTACATGTGCATTTCTAGATAATGCATATACATGTAATCAAGTATTTACCTTCCTAAACATTTGGTGCTCCTGCAGACCTCTTGCACATCTCAGAGTGAAGAGAATGCCTTAATGCAGGAATGTGGCCCAGCAGTGTAAGAACCACCTAACTCTGCCACTCACTAGGCTCAAATAGTTAGCTGTGGAAGGGCTGCTAGCTTATTTTGGTTCTCACTCATGTGTAAGAAACAAAGTGTACGACAGAAACAAGCAGAGACAGAAAGAAGCTTTAGATTTTGAACATTTGCTTTTGTTTTCACACATGATGCCGTCACATGAGCTGTCTCACAAACAGCAGGAAATTAACACCAGAGTCTGAAAATAACTCAAGATTTTCTCTAAATAAGCAAAAACATAATGCGGCTCGGCTGATTACTTTTCTACTCATGGGAGTTGTGATTATGAACACCTGGTGACAGAAAGCCATCTTCAGCTGATTGATTAAAAACTTCAAAGACCTGACCTAATCCCTGCGAAACCAATATGCCATTTAAGATGCCCTTAGACCCGACTGGCTCGATAAACGATGTGATGTACAGTCATATGGTGAACAAACCTGGCATTCTGCTCCCCTCCCCAGGCTTTCTGCACATCATTAAGGTCTGCAAGGTACGGCTGATTGTCACTGTTTCAAAATGGCTTTTTGGCCTTAAAAATGTGGCCGTGCCTCTTCCAAACCACCACTAAAAGGTCAAGCTCTCACAATTCCTGTGGCTTAGCACTCAATTAGTTGAAAATTGCCTTTTGTCTGCTGGGAGCAGGTGATAATTGCTGTGGGTCACAAGTGATAATTGCCAGAGAACCCCTCCGAGCCACTGCCTATTAAAAGGAGTTATTTAAATCACATCACCTTCGGGGTGCTTCTCTCTTTTATGCTCGTCTTTAATTGGGGAGCAGATTTATGAAACTTTCCCCATCACCTGATCAGCTCAGACCTGCAGTACAGTAGCAGGGAAAGTCAAATTAGCAGCAGCAAAACATTTCACGCAAAGCGTGGGTTTATTGTTATTCACAGCAAAATGCGCATCTTTCTGAAAATCCTGTTTCCACTTTATGTGGTCCACGCCACCTGTTAACTACTCTAGCTACTGAGGTATGTGGTGTTGGGCACTTAAGATTTAATTTGAGTTATGATAAACAATGACTGCATTCATTTTTGCTATGAAGCTAATCAAACACTCCTTTCCTTACAACACTGTGCTCCCTCCCACCCCTGAAAGCCCATTTACTCGCTGTTGAGTTTAATTCAAGCCTGAAATTGGGCCTTTGGTCATCAAGACCTAATTAGAGAAAGTTAAAGTTTTAACTAATTTTCCCCAGGTGAGCCCATGGAAGGATCATTAACGACTGCCTGCAGCTGCCTGTGTCTCCAGACCGCCATCGCTCAACTGCTCAAATGCACATGGATCCCGAGGCAAACAAGACATTTCACTCTCTCTTTTAAATGGCCAGCAAGGGGGCAACTCCTGCTGTAACCAGAAGAAGTAGTCTGGGGAAATTGACCCTACTGCTCTCTGAACATCCTCCTTTTAGTTTCAATATGATGTTCATTTTATACAATCCCAGTTCCAACATAATTTTGGATGCTGAAAAAACAGAACGCAATGAATTTTTTTTTTGTTGATTTATTTAACATAGAAAACATACCAAATGTTTAAACTGAGACATTTTACTTTTTCATGAATATTATAACTCATTTTGAATTTGATGGCAGCAACACATCTCAAACATTGATTCAGAGCAACAAAAGGCCTGAAGAGTCAGTGGTACTGAGAAGAAACAGCTGGAAGAACATTTTGCAACTAATCAGGTTATTTGGCAGCAGGTCAGTAACATGATTGGGTATAAAAAGAGCATTTCAGAGGGCAGAGGTTCTCAGAAGTAAAGATGAGTGGAGGTTCAATGTGCAAAAAAAAAGAAAGTACAAATTGTGGAACATTTTCAGAATAATGTTCCTGAACATAAAAATATGAAAACTGAATATCTCATCATCTACGGTAATAATATCATCAGAAGATTCAGAGAATCTGGAGAAATCTCTGTGCGCAGGGAAAAAGCTGGAAACCCGTGATCTTCGGGCAGCGCTGCCGTAAAAACAGGCCTGAATCTGTCCTGGAAATCACCGCATGGGTTCAGGAACACTTCCACCAAGCACAGTTCAGTGTACTAGCTACCAACACAGGTTAAAGTTTCCTCATACAAAGAAGCCAAAGCTCATTTAAAATGGATGGAGCCAAAGTGGAAACTGTTCTGAGGTCAGACGGATCAAAATTTGACATTCTTCTTGGAAAACATGGATGCTGCGTCCTCCAGATTAAAGAGCAGAGGGACCATCCAGCTTGTTCTCAGCTCAGTTCAAAGCCTGCATGTCTGATGGTATGGGGGGGGGGTGCGTCAGTGGAACTGGCAGCTGGCACATCTGGAAAGGCTCCAACAGTGCTGAGAGGTATATCCAGGTTTCAGAGCAGCATCTGCTCCCATCCGGAAACACCTTCTTCAGGGAAGGCCTTCATGTTTCAGCAGGATGATGCTAAACTGCAACCTGCAGTACGGCTTCACAGCAGAGGAGTTCGGGTGCTGAACTGACCTGGAGTTCTGACCTTTGACCAGCTGAGAACATCTGGAGCATCCAGAACCCAAAAACGGGACAAAGTAGTTCCAGGACTCCCGGGCAGCTGGAATCCTCTATCAGACAGAACGGGACAACATTCCTCTCCCAAAGTCCAGCATCTGCTCTCCTGTTCCAGATGTTTACGGAACTAGAGAGGATGCTGCACAGCTGGAAACACGGACCTGCGACAGCTTTAGAGAATTCAAAATGAGCCGTTTTCCTAAAATGGTACATTGTAACATTTCAACATTTGATGTTTTTTATGTCCTATTGTGAGTAAAATCTGGGTTTGTAAGATCTCAATTTTATGCTGCGTCACAACTTTTTTGGAATTAGGGAGCAGAAAATAGTTCCGGTTAGAAAAGGGCCAATTAAAGCAGGACATTCGTTAATGTAGGCCCACCTAAGGAATGATAAGTCTAACATATGAGCATCCCTCAGTTTCTCAATCAGATCCACAGCTTACTGAGGACCTTTGGTTTTGAATCACCACCATGACGGCCGTCACTATGACTCTGAATGCTCAGCTAAAGGCTTCCTGAGACGCTTTTCCTAAAACAGTGGTAGATGTGTACAGTCTATGACAAAGCTACATCAGCTTATATGCTACATTACCTCCCTCCTTTTGAATCCTTTCTCCTCTTCGTTCCCTGAAGGGTCAGCATGTTCAAGAGTTTTAATGAAACTGATGGAAAAATTTGCATTTTGATTTACTTCATCCCTGCTTGCTGCTGTGACCTGACCTTAAGGGCGTATTGTTAAAATATGCTATGAAGTAGTAAGTCTTTGGGTTTTGTTTCTAGATTTTAAAAAAAAAAAAACATATTTGGGTATCAAGTAAACATTTCCCAGCTCTGTGTAATGCTTCTGAATTGGCTGCAGCAAGAGCGGTGCAAGAGAAAGAGACACTCCAGGGTGTTTGAGTCTGAATCCGCCCCATCTTAAAATAGGACTCATTTCCTCGTGTCACAGTGTCTAAAGAGAGGAAGAAGGGCTGCACAGAAGTAGGGGAGAAACAGAGGCTGTTGAGTACAGGAGAAAAGAGTAAAACTGAAGGAGGGAAAGAACACAAGTGTGGGTGGGTCAATTGTACAACTAACTCCACACAGCAATTAACTTTGTGTTTTACAGCATAAGAGCCACATTCTGGGGACAACACCCAGTGGCAGATGTGCTCAGTAAGCCTTTGTCTAATTATTGCAAGTGCAAAACAGAACATCTAATCTGTAGAGGAGGATCACAGAGCCAGAATTTTTGACCCTAGGAAGCTTCTAGCGTGCAGCTTATTGCCTCAAAGCAGGTATAAAAAATGGGCTGTAAATATTTAAATGGTATTGAACCAGTACCAGCTTAAAAAATAATTTTCTATTAATGAAGCGCCCATACTGTAGGTATGAAGAGAGATTTAATGAGCATTATTATTGTTACTTCCAGGAGTTGATCTGAAATTTAGAGTTACTCCATAAAGTTTGCAATTTTTTGTGCCTTTAAGAAGGTGACGCAGCAATAC